>BPLR01001230.1:0-25386 GCA_021605095.1 Caerostris extrusa | reverse complement strand
CATTTTGTTAAAATATTTGAAGGATTCTCTTTGGAGCGTATATTTGACTGAATAAACGATATTTTCCCTTTCAATGCTTCGTAATATGCGTGGCCGACCAAGAGGTGCTTATTTATTTACTATTTTCTAGTATTATTCTACTACTTTTTTCTTTTCATTTCTTTTCTTTCTTGAACACAATTTTTTCAATTTACGTTTCAGGTTGTTTTCAAAGAAAAAGTTTAACATTTTATTATTTACTATTTGAAGTCAAAGGTTTCTTTCAGGACTTCTTTCTATTTTTAAAGCGATCCTAAAGCAGATCTGTTGAGAAAACTGTGTAGCTAAATTACTTGGAAATCGTGTTTAGCAGTTTATTTTTGTGTAAAATAAAGAGATTTAAAAATATTTTTAAAAAACCACACATTCTATTTTATATTATTATTGTTACAAACTAAAAACATTAATGAAAATAATAAAACAAATCTGTTGATAAACTACATTATATAAGAAAAACATTCTCTTGAATGCTAAGAACTTTAAAATTTGATTAATATAAAATATTTTAGTCATATAAACTAATGAATATTCATAACAAGCTTGAACTTAGTAACAATAAATTATCTTAAGTTTAAAAGAAGCTAAAAGATTTTGAGGCTAAGTTCTTGATGGTCTCTTTTATAATTTAAATAAAGTCTGGCAGCTTTTATATATATAAAATAACATTTTAATGTTTTCAATTAAAATTAATTTAGTATTTCTTGTTTCTCTCTTAATATTTCTATGTTTTCCTATTTTTTTCCCAAAAAGAATGGTAAATTACCAATAATAAAAAAAACTTATTTCTAAAGCATTGGAAAAGAGGCATTTTTAGAAACCACCTGTTATAAATCTGAATGTCAAGCCATTATAATTAAATAAGCATATTAATGAGTTCTAATAACTAAAGAAGCTCAAATCCTTGATGGAAATCTACAATAAATAAGGCTGTTTCTCATGAATACTAAGAACTTTTAAGATTGGATTATTAATAAAATGTGAACTTTAACTAATATAAACTTAATGAAAATAGTCATGATGATTGAAAGATATCAGACTTAATTTCTTTTTGAAAACTATAGGTTTACATAATAATATTATTTGAAATATTTTAAATCAGATTACCCAAAGACAAATATTGCTATGATTCTGCACTAAAAGAAAAGAATGGTACATTGCCAAAAATACATAAATACCTTATTTCAAATGTAGTAAATTGGCCTTTTAGAGACCGCGTTATATCGTCGGATGTCAGCATTATAGTTTGTAGAACTATAATGCTGACATCTGACGATATATCAACAATTACATCTATTATAAACATGGCCAGATTCTAATAACAAAAAATAATTTCTTGAATTATATTCTTTTAAGAAAAACATTAAATAAAAAATTACCACAAGGAAATAAATGCTCTAAAATTCTGAATTCAATATAAAATGATTTAGTAAATATAAACTAAACGGAATATTCATGACAACAGACGTGTCAATTATCGAAACAGACTAGTTCAAGAAGACTTGACCATTTCTCTTTTGAAACATTTCTTTTACCATAATATCATTTTTACAAGGATCAAACGCTAAGTGTTTGTGCCGAAATGTATTGCTTTATGATTTATTATGAAAGAATGGGCGGTTACCAATAATATAAAAAAACTTATTTCAAATGTAAGGGGGAAGAGTGTTGGTTTTTACAAAACCCACTTTGATATATCGTTATATAATTGTTCATAAAAACCCAAATGTTATCACTGCTTTGGAAACCACTTGTTATATAAATCCATTTGAATAAAAAATCAGGTTTCCCTTGGTGAAATCTGTGAAATAAGAAGATTTTTATTTCATCAAATGATGAGATTATAAATTTGGATAAACTATAAGTATAAATTTTTTTTATTGATATCTATGACTATGAATATTCTGAAGCAAATATTAACTATCAAAGCAGACTAGGCTCTTAATTTATCATCTTTATAAAAGTTAAATAAATCTAACAACATTAAAATTTAAAATATATTTTAACGGTGTGGTCAGGTAAATTCCCAAATATAATTTTCTTTCCCATTTTCACCACACAAAATAAGCTAACATGTATATATGTAGATCTTATACCTAATTTAAAATACTGAGATCTTTGAGATTTTTAGCTTTAAAAGATCTTTTCCTTGATGTATGTAAATTCACAAGTATGATTGTTTTTTTATATGTTACTTTCCAACACATCCGGTATAATTTTTCTACCCAAAAATAATCATCATAATTTTATACTCATCAATTCTATAAATCCCTACAGAAAATGCATTACATCAGGGTTTCGAATCTATTACATTAATTTCTTGGGTTGGTTGATATCTCAAATGCTATGTGTTATTTGAAGCTTATTGGTTTCAGCATCAATCTGCTTTGGAAGATATTAAATAAATTTTTAAAAATGCAGCGTTGAGAAGAAATGTGATTTTCCAGCATTATTTACAGCTTGGCTGAAACTATTTATTAATAAAAATAAGGATTACATTTTATACCTCATTTTACACTCATTGTGTCTGATCTAAGAAAGATTTTTTTTAATTAAAAAAAAGAAAAATAATTTCACTGTACAGTTTCGTTTATTGTTTTAATTAAGTTCATTTGTCTCGTTCTTAAATATCTATTTGACATATCTGAAACACCACTGTTTACGATTTACAGTCTTAATTACATTAGCTCATTTGAGCTGTTTTATTGAAGTATTTTATCAGTTATTCTCAGGATGAGGAAATTTCATATTAGTTCTGAAGCTGTGGCCTTGGATAATAATGTTTTGTTAAATTTATAAAAAGTTATAAGCAGAATCAGGATGGGAGAAATGAGAAGGCAAATCCAGGAGAAATCAGGCTCCTTTACAAAACTTGGGGAATCGAAACTCCATAACGACAATACAAGAACAAAAAAGAGTGTTCTTGGGCAACGGTTCATAAATTATACTCATTAAAGCTTATGTTCTTCTTTTTCTCAAGACACATATTTTTAATATATTCCCATTTACATTATAACAAGAAATTTCATTTTGTAATAAATAATGCACAGCTCGATATTTAAGAGAATACAGCGGAGGTTCATCGAGCGAATGACCTTTACTAAAGTCCATATGAAGGAACCATTTTAGTTCCGGAGATAGGATTCACGATCAATTGCATAATGTTGAAGCGTGTAAAGCCTAGAGTGACGCTTCTATCCGTTGCCCAGGCCTTCGCTACTGGTTTAAAATCTATCAGTGTTTCATAATTTAAATAAGTTAAATATCAGTTGCATATTCAATTTGGGTAATATATAATCCTTATATTAGGTGGGTTTATGTTGTTTATATTCCCCAGCCCCATATACAAAATATTTTTCTCCCTTACATTATAACAAATAATGGAAAAAAAGTGTCTGTATTTCTCTGTAGCCCCTGGGGTTCTATTTAAATAAAGTAAAAAAAGTCATCATTTTTGTAATAAATATCCACCAATATTTAAAATCAAAAATTCCTCAATAGCATTTCAAAATTCAGATAGTTGTTTAATTTCAAATAAGGTCCACAATCAGTTGCATAATGTTAAATATTTTAAACCTGGAATGGCTCAATACCAACCTTGCTCTCTGCCAGGGTTTAAATATCAGAATTTCATAAACTAAAAATAAATTAAAGATCCAGTTGAAGATTCAATTTAGGAAGTATATAATCTTTATATTAGTGACATTTATGTTTTCTATATTCCCCAACCCATGTATTAGTATTTTCTCATTTAATTTATAACAAATAATGGAAAAAAGTGTATATCTATTTCTGAGTAACTTAGAAATCCATTTAAATTTGTAAAAAAAAAAATATTATTATTTTGAAATAAATATGCAGCAATATTTTAAAAATCCTAAATTCATCAATATCATTTCAAAACTTATACAGTTGTTTAACCCTAGATATGGTTCACAATTAGTTTCATAATGTTAAACATTGTGAATCTGAAGTGGCCTTACACCTTGCCGGCCTTCGCTCGGCTATAAATATCAAATATTTAAATAAGCTAATAATAATAATAATCCCGTTTAATATTTTTAGGAAGTATATAATCCTTATAATAGTAAATATCACTTAAACCCCTTTTAGAATAACTTAAAAAATAAATCGTTGAGCTAATAGCAACTTTATTAATAATATCATTGAGAAATGTTTTTATTGAGTAAATTTCTGACATAAATTTCTAAATAGAATTAAATAAAAATTTAAATTTTTAACTGCGTTTTAAATAGAATTTATCCTTTTATTTCTTTCTCTGTGAATTTTGGAACAAAAATAGCCTTTTGAAATTTGAACAAAACCGTTTACTGAAGCAAAGCTAAAGCATTAGTTTCAGACATTTTCCCCCAAAGACTTACATTTCCCATTGCTTCTAAATATAAATATATAGCCACCCCCCACCCCCTTTTTTAAAAAAAAAAAAAAACAAATAAACAAGATATCAACCTTTCTTCAAAAACACCAGCACGTGTCGGTAATCTGAAAACGACTCGATTTTAACTCAGTAAACAATGTTGCGACTAGAAAAGCGTCAAAGAAATGAGTGAAAAAAACTCAAGAGCAAAAAGCGTTTTCTTTTATACGTAGCCTGTATCTCCTCAAGTTGTTGCTTCGCACCAATTTGTCCACATGGCGCTCTCGTGTTCATATAAATAGCTACTTTCCAGTGCAGAAAGAAACTTAAATTACATTTTACCTTCCCTTGTCAAGAAAAACGAATTATTTTTCTAGAGATGTGCCTGAACTTTTTTCATCAAGTTGTATTCAGTCGAATTCTTGTGTTTCTTTGAAACCGTTCCTATTGCAAATTAGAAATATTCGGTATCTAATACTTGAGTTATTTTTTTAATGTGAAGAATGTCTAATATCTTCAGTTGGTAAGCAATAAATTTGAAATGCTTTTCTTAAAGTGTACGAAAGTGTATTTGATTTCTAACTGTAATTTCATAACATATTTTTGAAACATTTAAGGTGGTCTATGAAAGATTATTTTTAAACATGTTATTAGTATATTTTATATTATTGATGTAACTATTAATATTTAGGAATAAGTTGTTTAAATATGAAATTTTTACTTTGTCTGAAATTATTTTCATCTTTTGTCTCTTTAAATTAAAAACAATTTTACTTGATTTTCTCAAATTTTTAAAATTTAAGTTATATTATATTTTAGAATAACAGAACTAAACTAATTAAGCTTTTTTTTTATTTATTTTTCCTTTCACTCATTCAGATTTTTGTTTGTCTGACAAAATATAATTTATGCACTTTTAAGCATGATATTACAAACGAATTGTAAGCAAAAATGTAAATTATTTCCATATTTAAAAGCTAACATATATATCAATATAATATACTGTATTACATTATAATACTGCCGTTGTTAAAAAGACATTTGAAATTGACATAGTCTGTACCTCCCTCAAGTTGTTGCTGAGCACTAATTTGTCTGCATGGCGTTCTCGTGTTCATATAAATAGCTACTTTCCAGTGCAGAAATAAACTTAAATTACCTTTTACTTTCCGTTGTCAAGGAAAAAAAAATTATTTTTCTCGATATGTGCCTGAACGTTTTTCATCAAGTTGTATTCAGTGTTGAATTTTTCGCGTTCCTTTCAAACCGCTTCTATTGCAAATTAGAAATATTCGGTATCTAATACTTGAGTTATTTTATTTTATGAAGAACGTCTAATATCTTGCAGTAGGCAAGCAACGAATTTGAAATGCTTTTTCAATCCCTACTATTAGTTCACACACTCGCTATATATATCTTGTTAAATTTTCAATCGTTAATAAAATACTTTTTATTCCTTCACTCAAGTTCAAATATATTTTTGAAACTTGTAGTGGATGAACACTTAAGTTAATACAGTTTTTCAAATATTAATTCATTAATTAAATTTAATTCATTAATTTTATTTTTTTGTAGATATAAGTTGTATATATCTACCAATAGATGGCGCCAGATGTAAGAGGAAAATTTCAACTTTATTTATAAAGAATTTTCTGCAATATAGTGAAAAAAAGTAGAATTAACTTTAAAATAATTTTTTATAATACTTGTTTTAAAGTATCGGGAAATGTATTTGATTTCTAAATGGAATTTCATAACATATTTTGAAACTTTTAAGTTGTTCTATGAAAGATCGTCATTATTTTCGAGAAATTTAAAACTGTCTTAATTGTTCTCAAACAGGAGATGTTTTTCTTAAATGTTAAACTCTTTTATCCTTTTTTTGCATTACTATTCATTAATTAAAGCAACTTCATTTTTATGCTAATGTTTTAATTAAATTAAGATGTGGAGGTATAGTGGTTCTTAAAACCCCTAGGAACTCCGCAACCGGTACGCCGTTGCCCGTTGCCCGTTGCCCTAAAACTTGTTTATTACTATATTTTATATTATTGTTGTAACTATTAGTATTTGGACATAAGATATTTAAATATGAAACTTTTAATTTGCCTGAAATTATTTTCTTTTTTTTTTTTTTTTGTCTCTTTAAATTTAAAAAATATTTTACTTGATTTTCTCAAATTTTTAAAATTTAATTTATATTATATTTTAGAATAAATAATTTATTTTTCATTTAATTCATTCAGATTTTATGTTTGTCTGACAAAAAAAAATAATTTATGCACTTTAAACATGAAATTAAAAACGAATTGAAAGCAAAAATATAAATTATTTCCAAATTTAAAAGCTAACATTCTTTTTAATATAATAATCTGCGTTACATTATATTATTATTGTAATTAAACTGACATTTTAAAACTAGGAAAATTGAATATGGAATTCACTCAAATGTTTTCTCTGAATATATAACAAGCACAATATTTTTATTATTTCTATATTTTGTTAGAGTAATTAGATGTATAATTTACGTACCCACTTTCTATATAGAAATTACAAATATATTCTTTTTTAAATAATAATTCTTTCTAAAACGTAGGAGAGAGGATTATAAAAAATTTTCTCGATATATGAGCTTCTAGTTATCATACCATTCAAATTTTTTTGATTAAATGTATTGTGAGGAATGAGCTCAAGAATCATATGAAAAACAACAGTTATTTTTATCAGTTACAATTATAATTGAAAAAAAATCGAAAAAATTCAAAGGAAAACACCTAGATTATTGGAATGTCATATATAGTTATATCGACAAACCGTTTTTATAATCATCCTCTATATTTCCTTTTCTTATCACAGAAATAACATGGGTTTTCCACTGACATAAGGTATGCTTCGGGTTCAATAATCAAAAGCCAATGCAACGCTAAGTTGAAATCTTCATAGATTTAATTCACGTTTCAAACTAGTAACTGATCGATTAGCTAGTAATGCATGATGCCAGTGAATCAAGTCCATATAAGGTTAACCTGGATTATCAATAGACTATGATGCGTCTGCCTTCCAGTACATTAGTTTCTAAATTAGATTATAGATCAAATTCTAAAATTCCAGTTTGTAATAATTCTTACTAATGCATTCAATCATTTGGAGAATAGATCATTAGATTTTAAGATAATCAATATTTGAAAAGAAACAATAGCAGTGAAAGATTTAGCATTTCCCAAGGTACTTCACATGGAGACTTATAGTGCATTACATAAGTAGGTTGTCGGTCTAGTGCGTTACGACTTCTAGGCTATAGCTATGTCTGCAAAAATTTAACACGTGTTAAGGTAGCATGTATTGCTACCAGGCTACTAGTGGGATAGCTTTCTAATCCATTAAAAGTATACAACTCAGTTTTTATTAATTGTTGTGGAAATTAAGAGAGAATTCCAATCATTTGTAATAATTGGATTACCTACTTTCAGGAGTATTTGAAGAGAAGCAACAGCAATGGTAGATTTAACATTACCCAAGATATCCCACATGGAGGACTGTCACGTTAGTATAATAACTCTTTAGTAATTAATCCTAAGATACCCCACCAGGAGTCCTAGTGCATTACTCATCACGACTATCGGCCTAGTGCACTATTCTTCTAGGCTATAACTATGTTGGCAATGAATTTAATGCTTGATAAGGTAGCATGTATTGCTACCAGGCTACTGATAGGACTGCTTTATAATCCATTAAAAAGTCTAAAACTTTAGTTTTTATTAATTGTTGTGGAAATGAAGAGACAGAATTCCAATCATTTGTAATAAGTGCATTTCAAACTTTCCAGTATTTGAAGAGAAGCAACAACAATGATAGATTTAACATGATCCAAAATATACCACATGGAGGCTTATTACATTAATGTCCTAATTATTTAGCAATTAAGTAAATTATTAAAATTATGATGGACAAATTTTCATTTTAATGTGCATCATTCTCTTCAACGACGATAGCATAACAAATTTTCAAAAAAGTTGCAAAAAATGTACATTTTTTTATTATTTATATATAAATGCAATTTTTTTGAAAGAAATTAAGATAATAGAACATAAGAACACAATGCAGAACATAAAATAAATTAAAATTACTCTTGATTAAACATAGCATGGCTTGTACAAATTCCCCATTAATTTGTCGAAAATAATAATTTAAATTTTACTTGTATCAATCAATGATACATCTATTAAATGTAAATTAAGAAAATATAATTTTTTTTCCTAACAACAATAAATAGTCACACAAATAATTGGTTTTAACATAAAATACGATAATGAATACACTTAAATTCTGCTTTTGTGCATTTACATAGGCAATATAATTATGAATATATACATCAGATAAATTTGTTGTGGGTTTTTGTTCTTTTATACAAATTTATTAAAGGCACAGATGGTCTGGAAACTTCATTTCGTTTTTTGTAAACATGTTTTCTGCTTTATTTTACGTTTAATAGATTATTTGACGTTAATTACAAGAATAAACATGCTGATTTCAATTTTTAATTGGTTGTTTTTAACAAGAAATTGCATATTCTCTTTGCTAATTAGTTATCTTTTTACATTATGTCATACTTCATTTTTCTTTTATACTTTTAAAAGAAAACTGCAGTGACTTGAGAAATAAATAAATAAATAGCGTGTGAATAAATTTTTATTTAAAAATACATTAATTTTTAACCGTTTTTATTCACATTTCTTTACATTTCGTGTTTTTTTTTATTTACATTTCTCTACATTTAATCTGACTGTTTATTAATCTATTAATGATGTTCATATGGTATTTTCTACTTTATTTATTATGTTAATTAGTATAAACAGTTTTGATTTACCTTTAATTCTTTTATACAAAAAATATTATTATAAAATATAAAAAAAAAAATCGGATAATTTTTTTTTTCCGATTTTGAATGCAATATTTCTGAATTCAATGAAAAATTGGATTTAAGACTTTTTCAGAACCTTTTAAGTTTTCAAAAATCTCTTTTTTTCAAATCTTTTTACTTCGAGAAATGTTTCATTTCTTTTTTTTACTTTCACTGTTCGAAAAATTCTAAAACTGATTCAAAATGGCATTACTTTAAAGATAAAAATTGAAAACGGAATAGGGATCAGTAAAGAAAAAGTTCCAGAATCATTGCAATATGTAAATTTCAATGATTTAGAATTGAAATGAGATAAACCATAACGAAAAGCTAGTAAGATATTGGATTCAACATACTTATTTGATAAAATGTTTCTCCGATAAATATCACTTAACGTGATTTTTTAGAAATTGTTTTTATTGATTAGTTTTTATTCTATATGAATTTGTACTTAAATTTCACATATTTGTTATATATTTTTAATTCTTTAAAGGTGACTAAGTTTGATTTACGGAATATAATAACACACCTTGCAAAACATAAGCAATTACTGTGGGTTATTTTTTCAGTGACTGCTCCAGAAATTACGTAGGTGACATTTTCAGAACAGAGACAGCATTTTGTACTTTTGAAAAAGAATACTAACACAAAAATAAACGGAAGTATGGAATAGAATAAATAATAGAATAGAAATAAATAATATAAATAATAGAATAGAATAATAGAATAGAAATAAATACTTTATCGTATGATTACAGTTGATGCAAATGCATATTGCATGTCAATCAAGAGAGAAAAATTAACTGATGTCACTTAATAAGAGAAATGATCATCCTTAACTACAATAGTTGTTAGGCCTCATCTTTGCATACTCAATACCAGATTATCCAACAGCAATTGAGGTAAGAGCTTCAATTTCTCAATCAGCATCTGTTTCATTTGTTATCCGGTGGATATAATGGTTTCGAAAATCATTTCCTCAAAGTATCTCACGCATGATTTATGGAATTTAAATCAGAGATGTATGCTGGTCAATCCTTCTATTCATATCTTCACTTTCTAGAAACTCCACAATAGCACGAGTGCGATGTAGCATGTTGTTATCGTCCATAAATATGAAGATTGCATCAGTAGCACCTCGGAACAGATTCACGGGGGTGGGGGGGAGACTTGCTGATAATAGTGATATAAAAAAGCATTACCTCCATTGAAAATGGGGGAGCTCTGTTCGCCCATTCATCATAATAGTACACACAGCATTTCCTTTCTCTCTCTTAATATCATCTGTTGTAGAGAGAATATTGTTAAACTGAAACGGGTCTCATCTAGAAAGAGGACAGGACCTAACTGATGTTATGGCTAATAGTTGCTGCCCTTAGACCAGTTTAACCTGTTCCGCCATTGGGCAACTATCAGTGGAAAGTCAGCAGATGAGTGTGGGGAAAGAGATGCTTGTCATAAAGTCTTCTATCCCAAATTTATAGAAATCTTATTAAAATGCAAGATTAAAGTTTTAAGATCTAAGGTGAAAAGGAAAACCTGACTGGTCTATTAGCTAAAGTGGGCTGTTACCTTCATCTACACTCACAGTACATGTTCTTATTTTGAAAATCAAAAAAGGGTTACACAGAGTACAGTAAAGTTCTACACATTGGACAAAACACGCCTTGCATGGTTCCGTGTAGGATGATGGTTATAGTAGTATATATCAGTGATTGAGTAACATAGGTGGCAAAAAGACATCACGCAGAATGTAGAAGAAGTAGTTTATTTGTAATATAACATGTTGGATAAAAGGATGGGTTAAAAAATAGATGGATAAAAGATATATGATATAGTTCATTAGAGTTTATGTTTCATGATGTGTGTCAATGAAACGCATAGCTTAGATGGTGCATGAGCATATGGCAGCAATAAAGTGTGAAACTTTTCCTTTATTTCCATAAACAGATGATAAACTGTGTTGTCCACTAAATGAATCTATCGCTTTTCACTTATAGGACGATAGATCGGTCATCATTGGAAAGTTTTTTTAGCGACCCACCAGCAACGTTTCTAACAGCGATGGTATCAAAGGCTTTCTTATGTTATGAAATGGCATTTTTGTCTATTCAAAAACACTTAGATAATGCTTATGATACTACACACTTATCAAGATTGCTGATCATTCTATCATTCATAAAGATTATTTATTTTGGTCATATTGCATGTAATTACTCCTGTTCACTTGCAGAGAATCCTTTAAAAAGCGTCGTTTGTCCTTCTTTTTAATGTAGTCTTGCAATGAGCAGAGATCTGATATCGTCCGTGATTAATTGTTCCTTATATTTGCATCAAAAGGAACCGAATCAACTAAATTTAGTGGTTATTGTGTTCGAGCAAAAAAAAAAATTCTACAATTCAGCTGTCTACTTTAACATGATGTCTTTGCTTCATTTTCATTCATTTTTTTTTTAAATTTAATCTGCATATATTTGTTAATATATGTTTATAAAGACACAGATTTAGTTAAATTTACAGTACTCATCTTTCATAGTTTGACTAAATAAAGCATCAGTTAAATTACTAATAATACAAAATTGAAACAGAAAATATTATTCAATCTTATTTATCAATTTAAATCATGATCAAAAATCCATCTAGGTACTAAGCCTCACCCATATCATTGTAAGTGCAGAACAATTTCCCAATCAGGAGTGAAAGAACGCAATGTATTAACCATCAGCGCAACCTTATCTACTCCCAAATCACTGCGGAACAGTAAATTTATCACTGAAAAAGTGGAGTCACTCCTTGCAAAAGCTCCATTTCCTTCCCTTCTACCTCGTTTTTCATTCCTATCGTATCAAATCGAAACAAAACTCGCGCTTTCACACGCTTCGCCGGAAAATTTCCCCCGAACAAGAACTCGAAACCAACATGGCAGTCGCGTGTCAGTGGTGTTGCCATCGATTCCACATAAATCATTTTACCCGGTTAGATATTAAGACGTTTGTTTGAAATCGAATTGAGCTTCTGCTATTTGGCAGTGTTGTAGATCGCGTTTCTCGTTGCCAGTCGGTGGGGAAAAGTTTCGTTTTCCGAGATTAATGAATCAAATTTTCTGGAGAGAATGATTGAAATCTGACTTTAATTACCAGCATTTCCTAATCTTTCTGGAATAAGGGTTCGATTTCGAATTAGAATAGTCGAATGAGATAATTTTGCACCGGGAGAGCAGTTTTAAATTGCTTTTCGTACAGAAATTTGAATCTGAAATATGAAGGAACATAAGACTGTTTATTATTTTTTATCATTCGAATTATAATTTAAACATTTTAATGGTAATCAATGAACTATTAATAATAGTTTCTATGCTTTGATATGTAAAATATCCTTATAGTGTACTAATTGTAACAACAAATTATAGTAAACTATTTTATGCCTTAAAATGCCTTTTAAATTTGCCTATATTCATTCGTTACTGTTCAAATATAAATGATAATAATTCATTTAAATGTACCATATTTTCTTTCCAACTCTTTGAAATGCACTAAATTTTTTTTTATGTTATTTTGAAGTAAGGCATTATTTAACTAACATCATTTATATATTTAAATAACTTGTTGTACAAATAGTATTGTTTAAATAACTTATTGTATAAATAGTATTGTTTAAATAATTTGTTGTATAAATAGTATTATTTAAATAGTATCGTTTGTATTTATTTATTGATGGATATTTTCACTAAAACCCTAAAGCATAAACATACAAGTCACAGAAATGTTACTTCATTATAAGAATAATTTTCAATATCTTCGAATCTTAAATGAATATCTTTCTCTAGCATTATATTTTAACAAATACATATTAAAAAGTTTTTATTTAAATAATGTAAGAAGTTATAAAACAACATTTTCAAGTCAATGTTACGACTACTTGGTAAAATATTTCTTATAAAGAACTGGGAAACAGAAATGATGCGAAAAATAAGCATTTTTTTCCATGAAATGGAAAGAATTATGTAGCATTACCTCAAATAAAAGAACTATATACTCCAATCCATTCATTCATATAGGGCTTACATAAAAATATAGATAGAAATTCATTCCATATGAAAACATACAGGAACTATTACTATTCCAGAAATAAGCAAAATAGGTTTGGTTTGAATAAAATGGACTAGGAACCAGAGTTCTTTAGATATTCATATATACCAAGAGTGGGCAGACGTATAAATAAAAAAACTAAATCCTGGATCTTTGTATAAATCTTAACTATGAAAACATAAACATGAAAATGCATCCGTTTAAAAATTCAAGCTGATATAAAGCATATATGATGAAAAACTTTCAAAAATAGACATTATTTTAGAAATACGGTACCAATTGTACATTTTTTTTTTTAATATGTATATCCTAAAATAAATGCAACTGAACACATAGAATTCTCAAGAAAGGCTACTGTAGATACATTTTGTCATTTTGTAACAGCCATTTGAATTTGTATGAATCATATCAAATGATTACATGGAAGACTAGTTTGAAAAAGTGTTAAGTAGCAGTGACTAATATCAGAAATGAAGAGAATTGACTTGATAGCTATTGTGACAGTATATGATATCATTCTGAATCAATAATTTACTTCAGGTTTTATTATTCAGTAAGACATAAACATATTTAACAGTCACATCTAAGCTTTTTCTCTGAAGAGAACACTTTCAATTCTTTGTCATGAAATATTGCTCCTGTAAAACAATGTAAAACACGATAATTATATTAATTTGTATTCGATTTCAGTAATTGCGTTTAATTTGAAATTAAGATCTAAAAATGAAATATTTCAACTGATTGACAACATTTTAAAATTTCCAAGGATATTGCTTTTTAAATATTACAATTAAGAAAAAAAAAGGCAATATTTCTCTAGGTTTCAATAATCTGCCAATTTATACATTTTTAACAAAACTTCTTTTAAAATTCTTTGTCATCATATTCTATCTTAAATTTTCTTTAGATTTTTAAAAACTTTTTCTAGCTAAAAACAATATTTTGATGGTTTGTTATATTCGTTTTCGGTCCTTTTAAGATTATTTCATTTTCATAAATATGTTTGACAAAAAATTCAGGTAGCTCAAGAATAAGTCTTCTGACGCTACAAATCTCATGAACATTTATTTAATGGAGAATACTTAAAAACTGAATTATTTGTAAATAACTTTATCCACATTTAATGTATGCATAAGAATGTAATCAATGAAGCAGAATTTCTTTTCTTTTAAATTGCATACACAGCATATTTCTTCAAAAAGCAATTTAATCAAATCAAAATGAATCACAGATTAAAACTAAACGACTTTTTAAATAAATACACAGCGAAAGAAATCAAAAATGCAGGTCACAATTTTATATCGCAAAGATCTAAGGCAAGAGTTAATTTCATACAACAAATCAATTTTTACAAGTCAAAGTACAATTTTTTATCTTCTGGTTATTCTCTTGAAAATCTTATTTTCACAGAGCCACGCATCGATTCATATTGCTTTATAATCTCGAGACCTTTTGGTAGCGAACTCTCCATTGGCCACATTTAATTTAATTAATTTTAAGTACTTTCTTTTATTTTGGAGAGGAGAGAGATTCTTGCATTATTTTTTGTTTTCCATTAAATTACAATAGATTCTCCAAATTAAAATTGCTCTCCTCCAGGCCCTTGAATACTTTTCGGTATTTTATTAGAAGCATCTTGGAATCTATTTAAATATAAGCTCCATTGATCACAGCGGTTTTACAAACGTTTCCCAGAAATTAATTGAAGAAGGGCAGGAGAAAAAGGAGACAAATTTCTAACGGTGATTTTTATTTTCATTCAAAAAGCCAAGTAAGAGGAGGAAATGAATGAGGTTAAATTTCTGGTTTTAAATAATTGTACAAAAAGGAATTTAGTAAAATTTGTTTTTTTTTTTGCGTGTATTGAATTTTCAAGAACGCATTGTGCAAAAGTCTGCACAATACTATGTTTCTTCAAAATGAAAACAAATAAAAATGCATAATGCGATTTTTATAAATTCTTCATATTTGATCTCCATGTTTTAACCAGTATTAATTTTTAGTTAATTAATGTCTGTTATTTCATTTATACATGGATAAATCTTCAAAAGGTAGTTGTAAGAAAATTAAAACTCTAAGATAATTACTGATTTTAATTAATTAAAAAAAAAAATTTCTATTAATTTAAATTGAGTATCACAGGAAAATATCTCAAGTACATAAGATCGATTTAATTTTTAATTTGATTTAGAATTTAAAATCATAACTTTAAGAATCTTAACTTTTCTCAAACATTTTCATTTTTTTACATTTATGTTTACGATCCTTAAAAGATAAAAAAATCTTAAATTAAAATGGTTTTGATTACTTTCCTGTGCTATGAGTGAATTATAATTGATTGTACATTCCTATTAAATTCAAATTTCTTTTTAATTTTTGTTTACTTTTCTTAAAATTTATCAAAACACATATATTTAAGTAAAACATGTGACGAAGCTAAATTTATATATAAAACAATTTTTAAATTTACATAAATAATTATTCCTCACTCCTTATTACTCAGCATCGTGATGTTTCTCTATAAATTAAAAATGTCCCTGTAACAACTATAACTTAAAATGCTTTAAGTTGATTACAAGGAAACCGAGCTAAACCTTACAACACATATTAAACAAATTAATTTAATGGAGAATACTTAAAAACACTTTTATTTTTAAATAACTTTAGCACATTCATGACGCACAGAAGTATTAGAACATAATCAATGGAGCAGAATTGTTTCTATTTTTAAATTACATGTAAGGCATAGTTCACCAAAAAACTATTTAATCAAATCCAAACGAATCACCGATCAAAACTAAAAGACTTTTTAATTAAATACACAGCGAAACAAATCAAAAAATGAAGGTCACAATTTTATATCGTAAAAAAGATCTAAGGCAAAAGTTAATTTCTGCACAACAAATCAATTTTTACAAGTATTTATCTTCTGGTATTTATATTCAAAATCTTATTTTCACAGAGCACGCATCGATTCATATTGCTTTATAATAAGACATTTTTGGTAGCAAATTCTCCACTGGCCACATTTAATTTAATTAATTTTAAGTACTGTCTGTTAGTTCTTTTTATTTTTGTGGAGTAGAGAGAGATTCTTGCTTTATTTTTGGTTTCCATTAAATTACAATAGATTGTCCAAATTAAAATTGTTCTCCTCCAGGCCCTTGAACACTTCTGGTATTTTATTAGAAGCATCTTGGAATCTATTTAAACATAAGCTCCATTGATCACAGCGGCTTTACAAACAATTCCTAGAAATTAATTGAAGAAGGGCAGAACTAAATTAAAGTTCCTCTTCTTAAAGAAGACTTGGCTTTTGACGGTGATTTTTATTTTCATTCAGAAAGCCAAGTAAGAGGAGAAAAAGAATGAGGTTATATTTCTGGTTTCAAATAATTGTACAAATGGAATTTAGAGAGAAATATTATTCTTTTTGCATGTATTGATTTTTCAAGAACTCATTGTGCAAAAGTCTGCAGAAGGATGTGTTTCTTCAAAGCAAGAACAACAACAAAAAAAATACATAATGCGATTTTAATAAATTCTTCATATTTGATATATGAACAAGTTTTAATTTTGAGTTAATTAATATCTGTAAATTTATGTGATTTTATTTATACGTGAGTAATTCTTCAAAAGAGTTATGAGAAAATGAAACTCTAAGATCATTACTGATATTAATTAGTTAAAAAAATTATTTCTATTAATTTAAATGGAGTATCACGGAAAATATCTGAAATACATAAAATCTGATTTAGTTTTTAATTTGATTTAGAATTGAAAATCATAATGGTAAGTAGCTTATATTTTCACAAACATTTTTATTTTACATTCATAGTTTTGATCTTTAAAAACAAAAAAAAAAAATTAAAGGTTTTGAATACTTTGCTTTCATATGGCTAAAGTATAATTGCTTGTTCATTTCTATTAAACTCAAAGACATTTTTTATTTTTGTTTACTTTCAAGAATTTTATCAGAACATATATTTAAGTACAAACGAACAAACATTTAAATATGCACAAATAAACATTCCATACTCCTCGTTATTCCCCATCACTATGCATTTCTAGAAATTAATGAAAATTCCCCATAACAAATGTAGAATGTTTTAAGTTGATTTTAATGACCTTAATATAACAAAACATAATAAACAAATTTTCATACAAATATTAGGCTTTATGAATTAATACATTTGATAGTCAGTTCGATATAAGAAAGGCAAAACATGCAGTAATGTTGAATAAGCCTTTTGTCGTTACAAATCTCATGCACATTTTATTTAATGGAGAATAGTTAAAAACTGAATTATTCATTAATAACTTTACTGCATTCAAGAAGTGCAGAGGTATAAGACGGAAATCAATTAAGCAGAATTGTTTTTATTTTTAAATTACATATAAGGATATTTGTTATATTTCTTTTCTGTTCTTTAAGTTTATCACATTTATAATATTCTAATAAGCATGTTTGACAAATATTTTCAGATAGAACGATGAATAAGTCTTCTACCGATACAAATATGGATATTTTATTTAATAGAGAACATTTAAAACTTAATAATTTATAAATATCTTTACCACATCCAATAAGAGCAGAGATATAAGAATGTAATCAATGGAGTTGAATTGTTTCTATTTTTAAATTACATATAAGGCATAGTTCTCCAAAAAAACTATTTAATCAAATCAAAACGAATCACCGATCAAAACTAATCGACTTCTTAAATAAATACACAGCGAAACAAATCAAAAATGAAGGTCACAATGTTATATCGCAATGAACTAAGCCAAAAGTTAATTTCGTACAACAAATCAATTTTTACAAGTATTTTTCTCCAAAATCTTATTTTCACAGAGCCACGCATCGATCCATATTGCTTTATAATCTCGAGACCTTTTCGTAGCAAACACTCCATTGGCCGCATTTAATTTAATTAATTTTAAGTACTTTCTGTTAGTTCTTATTATTTTTGGAGATATAGAGAGATTCTTGTTTTATTTTTGGTTTCTATTAAATTACAATAGATTCTCCAAATTAAAATTTTTCTCCTACAGGCCCTTGAATACCTTTCGGTATTTTATTAGAAACGTCTTGGAATCTATTTAAACATAAGCTCCATTGATCACAGCGGTTTTACAAACAATTCCTAGAAATTAATTAAAGAAGGGCAGAACTAAATTAAAGTTCCACTTCTTAAAGGAGACTTGGCTTCTAACGGGGATTTTTATTTTCATTCAAAATGCCAAGTAAGAGGAGATAAAGAATGCGATTAAATTTCTGGTTTCAAATAATTGTACAAATGGAATTTAGAAAGAAATTGTTTTCTTTTACGTGTATTGATTTTTCAAGAACTCATTGTGCAAAAGTCTGCACAATGATATGTTTCTTCAAAACAAAAACAAAAAAAAAATACATAATGCGATTTTAATAAAGTTTTCATATTTAATCTCCATGTTGAAACAAGTATTAAGTTTGAGTTAATTAATGCCTGTGATTTTATTTATACGTGGATAAATCTTCAAAAGGTAACTACTAGAAAATGAAACTCTACGATCATTACTGATTTCAATTAATTAAAAAATATTTCTTTTTAATTTAAATGAAGTACCACAGGAAAATATCTCAAGTATATAAGATGCGATTTAATTTAATTTGATTTAGAGTTAAAGATCGTAATCTTAAGAAGCTTATCTTTTCACAAACATTTTCATTTTACATTTATGTTTTCGATCTTTAAAAGGTAAAAACGTGAAATAAAAATGGTTTTGATTACTTTGCTGTGCTAAGAGTGAAGTATAATTAATTATTAAACAAAAAACGATTAAAAAAAAAAAAATCTTTGATTAGAAAAGATTTGTTTTTTTATGAACAGTTTCTGTATAGACCCCCTTATGTTTTCCCCATGGATCAGTGGCCTATTTAAGTCTATAAAAATATGCTACTTGTGCAAAAAATGGTAATTTATTTTACAGGGGTCACAAAGCTAAACTTTGCAGCTCTGGACTGTTAAATACGATCTTCTGCAGTTCAGCACATTAAATGTCTATTTAGATCTTTGAATATGATTGCTAATTGAGCATGCAACAGCCATACATTCACAATTAATGACTTTATTTCCAATGAATTCAAACGTATATTCAATATCAACTCACATTATTGCATACTTTGCCTTTCCTATATCAAATGTGCTATTTTATAAAACCTAATATTTATATGAAAATTTGTTTAATATGGAATTATTTATGTCAAGTTAATTAAAATCAACTTAAAACATTTTACGTTATATATTTTTTATGGGGAATTTTCATTAATTTCTTGAAAACATCATGATATTAAATAATGAAGAGTAAGGAATATTTATTTGTGTGTATTTAAATATTTGTTTTGTGTATAAATTTAACTTCTTCACATGTTTTTTAAATAAATGTTCTGATAACGTTCTTGAAAGTAAACAATACATAAAAAAAGAACAAAATCCTTAAATTGAATAGGAATGAACAATCCATTATAATTCCTCTTATGAAAGCAAAAGTAATCAAAACCATTTTATTGTTTTTTTTATCTTTTAAAGATCAAAAACCTAAATGTAAAATGAAAATCTTAGTGAAAATATAAGCTTCTTAATATTATGATTTTTCAATTCTAAATCAAATTAAAATTAAAATTAAATTAATATTTTCATGTGATACTCCATTTAAATTAATAGAAATATTTTTTTATTAATTAAAATCAGTAATGATCGTAGAGTTTCATTTTCTCATAGTAACGTTTTGAAGATTTATCCATGTATAAATAAAATCACACAAGTTTCCAGACATTAATTAACTCAAAATTAATACTTGTTCCAACATGGAGATCAAATATAAACAATTTATTAAAATCGCATTATGAATAATTTTTCGTTTTTGGTTTGAAGAAATATATCATTGTGCAGACTTTTGCACAAAGAGTTCTTGAAAATCAATACACGAAAATTATTGATTTTTCAAGTTCTTGAAAACAATTTCTTTCTAAATTTCATTTATTCAATTATTTGAAACCAGAAATTAAACCGAATTCTTTTCCTCCTTTTACTTGGCTTTTGAATGAAAATAAAAAATCACCGTTAGAAGCCATGTCTCGTTTTTAAGAAGAGGAACTTTAATTTAGTTCTGCCCTTCTTCAATTAATTTCTAGGAATTGTTTGTAAAACCTACTGTGATTAATGGAACTTATGTTTAAATAGATTCCAAGATGCATCTGATAAAAATACCGAAAAGTATTCAAGGGCCTTAAGAACAATTTTTATTTCGAAGAATCTATTGTAATTTAATGGAAACCAAAAATAAAGCAAGAATCTCTCTCTACTCCACAAAAATAACAAGAACTAACAGACAGTACTTAAAATTAATTAAATTAAATGTGGCCAGTGGAGAATTTGCTACCAAAAATGTCTTGATATTATAAAAGCAATATAGATCGATGCGTGCTCTTCAAAATAAGATTTTGAAAAAAATTCCAAAAAATAAATACTTGTAAAAATTGATTTGTTGTACGAAATTAACTTTTGCCTTATATCTTTGGAATTAAAAATTGTGACCGTAATTTTTTATTTCTCTCGCTGTGTATTTATTTAAAAAGTCGTTTTTGAGTTTTGATCGGTGAATCGTTTTGATTTGATTAAATTACATTTTGGAGAACTATGCCTTATATGTAATTTTAAAATAAAAAAAGTATTTCTATTAATTTAGATGGAGTATCACATGAAAATATTAATTTAATTTTAATTTAATTTGATTTAGAATTGAAAAATCATAATGTTAAGAAGCTTATATTTTCGCTAAGATTTTGATTTTTTACATTTATGGTTTTGAACTTTAAAAGATAAAAAACAATAAAAATGGTTTTGATTACTTTGCATAAGAGGAATTATAATTGATTGTTCATTCCTATTCAATTTAAGGATTTTGTTCTTTTTTTTTATGTATTGTTTACTTTCAAGAATGTTATCAATAAACTTAAAAAGAACAGAAAAGAAATATAACAAATATCCTTATATGTAATTTAAAAAATAAAAAATTTTTATTTAATTGATTTTTTCCAAGAAATTATACCTCTGCACTAATTGAATATAATAAATTTATTAATGAATAATTCAGTTTTTAAACAAATTCTCCATTAAATAAAATGTACATGAAATTTGTAATAGAAAGGCAAAGGCTTATTCAACATTGAGTTGATATTTTTTTGCCTTTCTTATATCGAAGTCATTAATATGAATGTATTAATTCATAAAGCCTAAAGAATTTTGTAAAAAATTTGTTTTACATGTTTTTGTTATATTAAGGTCATTAAAATCACATTCAAACATTTTAAATAGACATTTGTTATGGGGAATTTTCGTTAATTTCCAGAAATGCATAGTGATGTGGAATAATAAAGTACCAATTTTTACAAGTCATATTTTTATTAAATGTTTGTTTATTTTACTTAAATGTATGTTCTGATAAAATTTTCTAATCAAAGTAAACAAAATAAAAAATGTCTTTGAGTTTAATAAGAAATGAACAATCAATTATACTTCAGCCATATGAACAGCAAAAGTATTCAAAACCATTTTTATTTCAATATTTTAAAAAGATCAAAACTATGAATGTAATATGAAAATGTTTGTGAAAGATAAGCATCTTAATTACGATTTTCAATTCTAAATCAAATTAAAATTAAATCAGATTTATGTATTTCAGATATTTTCCCGTGATACTCCATTTAAATTAAAAGAAATATTTTTTAACTAATTAATATCAGTAATGATCTTAGAGTTTCATTTTCAGTAGCTACCTTTTGAAGAATTATCCACGTATAAATAAATCAATAATCACAGATATTAATTAACTCCAAAATTAAACTTGTTCCAACATGGAGATCAAATATGAAAAATTTATTAAAATTGCATTATGTATTTTTTTTTTTTGTTTTGTTTGAAGAAACATATCCTTGTGCAGACTTTTGCACAATGAGTTCTTGAAAAAATCAATACATGCTAAAGAAAAACATTTCTTTCTAAATTCCATTTGTACAATTATTTGAAACCAGAAATATAACCTCATTCTTTTCCTCCTCTTACTTGGCGTTTTGAATGAAAATAAAACCACCGTTAGAAGCCAAGTCTTCTTTAGAAGAGGAACTTTAATTTACTTCTGCCCTTCCTTTAATTAATTTCTAGGAATTGTTTGTAAAAACCGCTGTGATCAATGGAGCTTATGTTTAAATAGATTCCAAGATGCTTCTAACAAAATACCGAAAAGTATTCAAGGGCCTGGAGGAGAACAATTTTAATTTGGAGAATCTATTGTAATTTAATGGAAACCAAAAAATAAAGCCAGAATCTCTGTCTATCTACAAAAATAAAAAGAACTAACAGAAAGTACTTAAAATTAATTAAATTAAATGTGGCCAGTGGAGTGTTTGCTACCAAAAGTTCTTGAGATTATAAAACAATATGAATCGATGCGTGGCTCTGTGAAAATAAGATTTTGGAATAAAATACCAGAAGATAAATAGTTGTAAAATGATTTGCTTAAATGAAATTAACTTTGCCTTAGCTCATTGCGATATAAAATTGTGACCTTCATTTTTGATTTGTTTCGCTGTGTATTTATTTAAAAGTCTTTTAGTTTTTGATCGGTGATTCGTTTTGATTTGATTAAATAGTTTTTTTGGAGAAACTATGCCTTTATATGTAATTTAAAAATAGAAACAATTCTGCTCCATTGATGACATTCTTTTTTATTATTTTTCGTCTTATTGAATGTTAAAGATATTTAAAAATAATTAAGTTTTTAAGTATTCTCCATTAAATAAAATATCCATGTTTGTATCGGTAAAAGACTATTCCTCGTGAAAATTTTGTCAAACATGTTTAGCTCGGTTTAAACAAACTTGTAAAATCAACTTAAAGCATTTTTGTTATAGTTAATAAATTTATTAATGAATAATTCAGTTTTTAACATTCTCCATTTAAAACGTAGAGAAACATCAACGATGCATATTTTGTAATAAGGACTATCAAATGTATTATTTAAAGCCTAATATTTAAAAATTTGTTTAATATGTTTTGTTATTTATATATAAAACATTTAGCTTTGTCACAATTTTCGTTAATTTCTTAAATACATATGATGTGGAATAATGAGGAGTACGGAATATTTATTTCAATTTAAATGAAAGTTAAATGTATGTTCTGGAAAAATTAAAGTAAGAAATTTGAGTTTAATAGAAATGAACAATCAATTATAATCTTCACTCATAGAACAGGAAAGTAATCAAAACCATTTTAATTTAATATTTTTTTATTTTTTAAAGATCAAAAATATAATATAAATGAAAATGTTTGGAGAAAAGATAAGCTTCTTACCAAAGTTATGATTTTAAATTCTAAATCAAATTAAAAATAAATCAGATTTTATGTATTTGAGATATTTTCCCGTGATAATTCCAATTTAAATTAATAGAAATTTTTTTTTTTAACTAATTAATATCAGTAATGATCTTAGAGTTTCATTTTCTTACAACTCTCTTTGAAGAATTATCCACGTATAAATAAAAATCACACAGATTTACAGATATTAATTAACTCAAAATTAAAACTTGTTCCAACATGGGAGATATCAAATATGAAGAATTTATTAAAATCGCATTATGTATTTTTTTTGTTGTTTTTGCTTTGAAGAAACATAGTATTGTGCAGACTTTTTGCACAATGAGTTCTTGAAAAATAAATACACGCAAAAGAATAATATTTTACTAAATTCCATTTGTACTATTATTTGAAACCAGAAATTTAACCTCATTCTTTTCCTCCTTTACTTGGCTTTTTGAATGAAAATAAAAATCACCGTTAGAAGCCACTGCCCTTTAAGAAGAGAACTTCATTTAGTTTCTGGGAAAACGTTTGTAAAAACCGCTGTGATCAATGGAGCTATATTTAAATAGATTCCAAGATGCTTTCTAATAAAAATACCGAAAAGTATTCAAGGGCCTGAGGAGAATAATTTTAATTTGGAGAATATATTGTAATTTAATGGAAAAACAAAAAATAAAGCAAGAGTCTCTGCTCCTCTCCAAAAATAACAAGAAAACAGTACTTAAATTAATTAAATTAAATGTGGTCAGTGGAGAGTTTTCTACCAAAAAGTTCTTGAGATTATAAAGCAATATGAATCGATGCGTGCTCTGTGAAAATAAGATTTTGAATATAAAACCAGAAGATAAAAATTGTACTTTGATAAAATTATTTGTTGTAAGAAATTAACTCTTGCCTTAGTTCTTTGCGATATAAAATTGTGACCTTCATTTTTGATTCCTTTCGCTGTGTATTTATTTAAAACCTCGATTAGTTTTGATCGGTGATTCATTTGGATTTGATTAAATAGCCAGTTGAAGAAATTGCTGTTACATGTAATTTAAAAAAAACAATGCTGCACCATTGATTACGTTCTTATGCATACATTAAATGTGGATAAAAGTTATTTATAAATAAAAGTGTTTTTAAGTATTCTCCATTAAATAAATGTCTTCATGAGATTTGTAGCGTCAGAAGACTTATTATTCTTGAGCTACCGAATTTTTTTGTCAAACATATTTATGAAAATGAAATAATCTTAAAAGCGACCGAAAACGAATATAATGTAAAACCGTCAATATTGTTTTTAGCTAGAAAGTTTTTAAAAATCTAAAGAAAATTTAAGATAGAATATGATGACAAAAGAATTTTAAAAGAAGTTTTGTTAAAAATGTATACCCTGGCAAAAGATTATTGAAACCTAGAGAAATATTGCCTTTTTTTCTTAATTGTAATATTTTAAAAGAAGCAATATCCTCTTGGAAATTTAAATGCTGTCAATCAGTTGAAATATTTCATTTTTAGATCTTAATTTTCAAATTAAACGCAATTACTGAAATCGAATACAAATTAATATAATTATCGTGTTTTACATTGTTT
>BPLR01001229.1:0-128469 GCA_021605095.1 Caerostris extrusa | reverse complement strand
ATCTTAATAAGTGGCAAAGGGTAACTAAAATAGTTCAATTAGTGTGGAAAAAATGGCACCGTAGCTATTTAAGTGAATTGCAACAAAGCAATAAATGGGTCTTTGAAAAAGACTGTAAACATTGGTGATTTAGTGCTATTGGTTGATGATAATTTACCTAGTTACAAATGGTCTCTAGGCAGAATAATTGATATTTATTATGGTGTTGGATAATAAAATCAGAGTACTTTTAATAAAACCAGAGTGGAATTTTAAGAGACCAGTATCAAAAGTGTGTGTTTTGCCTATGCCAGAGTAATTTCTTTAGAGTGCTTTTATTTATATTCATGGTATTGTGTTTGTAATTTGTTAAATTTAGTACAATGTATACATATATATATATTCATTTTTTTTCAATGACTTATTATATGTTTAGAATTGTTAATTTTGTATGTTAGAATGATTTATTGTATATTATTGAATGTTTGGTAAACATATCAATGGGTGGCGGTATGTTACGTCGAAACCCAGGTTCCCCCTGCATAGGGGAGGTCAACGCCCTATGTCCGGAAAAACATCCTGTCTGTGGGGGTGTCTGGCAGTGGGTGAGCTGACGGGAGAGAGAGAAAGAATGTAAGAAGAGGCAGTTGAACTTCTGCAACCAAAGAGAAAGGTTGTGTGAGCAGTGCATCTTCGGAGCTTGATGGCTGCATAAACTAAATGAGTTGAACAACTACGACCAACGAGAATGGTCATGTGGCAGTGTATCTTCGAGCTTGATGGCTGCATAAGTAAAAGAGTTCAATAAGTGTAAATCAACGAGAAAGGTTGTGTGTGGCAGTCCATCTTTGAGCTTGATGGCTGCCTAAATAAAAGGAGATTAAATTTATACAGTACATTCTTTTTCTTCGTGTCTGTGTCGAAGATTATTTGAGTTTATATTTTTGTGACCGAGCTATCGAACACACCATTTATGCATAAATTGCTGTTATATTAAATCCATTTCTGAAGCCAGCGTTATCATTCAGAGTATAAATTTTTTTTTGTTGCAAATCAATTTTTCCTACCAATATTTTTTTTTATTTGTTTACCCGATTATTTTAAGAACCTACATAATTATTAAATACAGTATTTGTTTATATAGGATAATATCATTTCTTTTTGCATTTCCGGTTCTTTTTGGGACTAAAATTCCGTAAGTGGGAGGAAGTTTAAGTTAAAAATTTGAAATCTAAAATTTAAAAAAGAATGAAACAATTGTTATATTCAGATCTAACATGTTCGTTCATTTAGAATTAGAACAAGCAATTAATTCCCTCTTTAACGTTTTATGTAATTCTGATCAACAAGTGAAAGATAAAAATTTGGAAAATTGTATTGCTCTAAGCAATTTTATCAACAAAAAGGCATTACATTTGTAGGCTCTATCATATTAATCAATCATGATTTATTATTATTATTCTCAATCCGACGTTAAGATTCGATTTAATCAGTTATGAAATGGAATTTTTTCATTGTTTTGTTTATGTTATGGTCTTAGAATAAAACACATAGTACAAAAAAGTGAACTGTAAAAACACAACTGCCTTATTCGAAAACCAAACGCACACTGTTGGAGTTACATTTTTCTCCCTCCAGTCAGCTCACGCCCACGCAGACAAGATGCCTACATTATAGAGCGCAGGCTTCCACTTAGATTTTTTTAAACTATGCACGTGGAGTTATTTATCCAAGAGACAACAATTTATAAATCAGTTTGGAAAAACTCCCAAGAATTTAGTTTATTTCCTGTTTTCCAGCAATACAGCAGCTACACTCATGTCCATAAATTAAGGATAATTCAGAAATTCCACAGAAATTGAACTCTAAAATAAAAATTTCACCTGTAGAATTATCACACACATCTTGAAGAAGAATATGCAAATTACAGGAAACCATCAGATGGCGCGGATAGTACGTCACAATGACGAGAGTGTAAGAGAGGGGTATATAAGGAATGGTGGCAAAGAAGTAAAATTGTTCACAAGCGCTTTAAAAGCCTTTCAGTGCAATAACCGCATAGTTATGGCACAAAGGAAGCATTTGGATGATTTTTTACGTGGTAGAATTATCGGACGACTGGAATGGGGACATACCCAGCTGGAAGTATCCGAGGAACTTGGAATCGCCCAGAGTGTCCTCTCCAGGCTTTGGCAACGATTCCAAGATGATGGTAATGTGAGAAGATGTTACAGCACAGGTCGCCCCCGAGTTACAACTCCAAATGAGGACCGGTATTTAGCAGTTACTGCCAAAAGAAACAGACGGAGCACAGCATCAGACCTGTCTCGTCAGCTCTCTTCAGCTACCGGTACGACAGTTTCAAGGCAGACCGTGTACAGACGCTTAGGGCACATTGGTCTATATGCTCGTAGGCCCGTCAGATGTGTTCCACTTACCGCAACTCACTGTCGCCTGCGATTAACCTGGAGTAGAGAGTATGCATTGTGGACACCGCAACAGTGGTCTTGTGTGATGTTTTCCGACAAGTCCAGCTTTAGTTTGCAGTCTGATTCTCGCCGGACTTTCATATGGAGAGCGCCAGGTACCCGTTACCACCAATAGAACACCATTGAACGACACCGTTAAGGTGGTGCAGGATGGCTCGTTTGGGGAGGGAATTATTCTTGGTTCCAGAACTGACCTGCATGTTCAGAGTGTAACGATGACAGGCCACATCTATCGGGATGTCATTCTGGAACAACATGTACGTTTGTTTCGGGGCGCCATGGGTGCTGAATTTCTGTTTATGGATGACAACGCCCGTCCTCGCCGTGCAAACATTGTAGACGAATGCCTTCAATTGGAGGATATCACCCGTATGGATTGGCTAGCATTCTCACTGGACTTGAATCCAATAGAGCATGTGTGGGATATGCTTGGCCGACGAATTGCAGCCCGTCAACCCCCTCCCACGTGTCAAGCGGAACTTCGAAGGGCATTGCTTGATGAGTGGTGTAATATTCCCCAAGATCAGATTGATAATTTGATACTCAGCATGTCTAGGCGTTGTAAGGCCTGTATTGCATCGTCCGGGAGACATACTCCATATTAACCATCATACTAACCATGTTATACTGTTTTTTGTAAATAGGTTCTTTTTTGAAATTTGCTCCAGGGAGTAAAAATCGCAATTTTTATTAATTATGTCAAACAAATAGCATCTTTTTTGCTCTTTACCTTTTGTTTAATAAATAGACTTTACAAATAAGTCAAATTTGTTTTGCTTCTGTCTCTTTCTTTGCCTGAACTTCATAATCCTTAATTTATGGACATGAGTGTATTACGAAGAGTTTATGCAATGAACAACATTGGTCAAAGAACTCTAAATTAAGCTGAAACGTAAGATCTCAAATTGTCTTCAATCAAATGAATATATGTATGTAGTATAGTGAGTATTTAGTACTACGTATAGTTTAATGCGATGATTAACATTTGCAACTCGCAATGAAAGAAAGTTCCTTATAGATTACCAGACCCCAGAAAAAACATTGGGCTTTTGAAAGACAAGGAAGTCATGTGCAAATGCAATAACTCGAATGCAAATAAAGTCAATTTTTTAATATTTCCCTTGTTGTATAGTTGACTTTTTATATTCATTTATTCCATCCATTCCTTTATGGTCTGCATTCTGTTTCAAAATATATAACAAATAAATGTTTATGAAATTTATTTTTATTATACAATAAGCAGTAATATTAAAAAATTCCCAAATTATCCAGGGAAACTTTTAAACGATTAATCTTCACGATGAAAAGAAATGCATGACAACGAAATCAAATGAATCAGCATAACAGCAAAAATTAATCTCGTGCTGCCATCTATGGTCAGTATATTGTAGTACTTATAAATATTTTCAATAGGTGGCAACCCAGTGTTAGCAGTACACTTATTTTTAAATAAAAGAACGAATGTAATATATTAACTTGGAAAAACAAGCTGAAAGCAAAGTAAAAATAAAAACGAAAAAGGATAATTACTTCAATTTTTTTGAATCTTGAAAATCATTATTCTTTGCTGAAAATAGTCTTCATTTAATCACAAGTAGGGATTGCAATATCGGACCAAAAGTTCAATACCGGTATTCGGTATTTTTAGATCTTAATACCGGGATACCGGTTTTAATACCGGTAGTAGAAATTTTAGAAAAAGAAAGAAAACACAGGTGTTTTTTTTTGTTTTGTTTTGTTTTTATTTGCCAAATTTATTAGAGAATGTAAATATCACAAAAAACACTCGAAATGGCAAACCATCTAATGCTGTCATTTTACTTATAATTTCATCCAAATTATCTTTTTTTTTTTTTCTTCAAAATAACCTAAAATCCCTGATGGCTTGGGACTAGAAACTGTGCTTAAATTTGTATCTTTAAAGCAATTAGCTTATTTCCTCTTTAATAAATTTGTATCATGTGTCGTTTTTAAATGTGTATGAAGTCCGCTGTACTTTCTCCATTCAATTTGATAAATCTTGAACATTTTTTACATTGTGCCACCATATTATTTTCATCATATAAATAATGAAACAAATCGAAGTATTATCAACGGATTTTTATGTTCTTTAAAGTTATTCTTATTTATTATTATGGGGTACTATTTATGAGTATATGTTAGGGATTGCAATATCGGACCAAAAGTTCAATACCGGTATGCGGTATTTTTTAGATCGTAATACCGGGATACCGGTTTTAATGCCGGTAGTAGAAATTTTAGAAAAGAAAGAAAACACAGGTGTTTTTTTGTTTTATTTGCCAGTTTTATTAGAGAATGCAATTATCACAAAAACCACTCGAAATGGCAAACCATTTAATGCTGTCATTTTACTTATAATTTCATCCAAATTATCTTTTTTTTTTTCAAAATAATCTAAAATCTCTGATGGCTTGGGTGTAGAAACTGTGATTAAGTTTGTATCTTCATCGCAATTAGATTCTTTTGCTCTTTAAAAATTTTGTATAATTTGTATCATGTTCCGTTTTTAAATGTGTAATGAGTCCGCTTGTACTTTCTCCATTCACTTTAAAAACTCTTAAACATTTTTACATTGGCCCACCATATTCTTTTCATCATATAAATAATGAAACCAAAAGAAGTATTGTCAACTGATTTTTTATTTTCTTATTCATTATTATGGGGTATTATTTATGAATATATATATAATAAATCTGAAAAATAGTTTGAACTCTAAAGTATGATATGCAAATACAATGTGAATAACAAACTCACCAATTTAAAAATATCGCAATATTACACACTTCTTCACAACTACAACCTTGTTTTCACAGAAGAGAATTTATAGTTTTCAGATAAGAATTCTGAATAAGAATAAGAATTTCACAGATAAGAATTCTGAATAAGAATAAGAATTTCACAGATAAGAATTCTTTCACAGATAATAATTCTAAATTTCTAGTAAATACCGGAGAAACGGTATTTAAACTTGTGAATACCGGTATTACAAAATTGTACAAATGGCTCAAAATACCGGTATTCGGTATCCCGGTATACCGGTATTGCAATCCCTAGTATATGTATAATAAATCTGACTCACCTATAATATCAGACTCACCAATTAAAAAAGATGTCGAAAAAAATTACACTTTTTCATAACTACAACCTTGTTTTCACAGATAAAAATTCTGAATAATAATTCACAGATAAGAATAAGAATTTCACAGATATGAATTCTAAATTTCTAGTAAATACCGAAAAACCGGTATTTAAACTTGTGAATACCGGTATTACAAAATTGTACAAATGGTTCAAAATACTGGTATTCGGTATCCCGGTATTGCAATCCCTAATCACAAGTAAGCTGATCATATTTCGTTTGAGAAAATATGATGGCATAAATACATAAAAATCATTATTCGTATTTTTAATACACTAAATTGCTGATTTTTATATGCTCAATAAAATTTTTTATGTTTTACTTTTTCTTTTTTTTTTTTTTAATATTTTGCAATAAATGTCCATCTTTCAACAATATGAAAATTTATGTTTAAATAAATTACTCGTAATTTATAACACATAAAAAAAATGTTGATATTAAACACATATTTGTGAGATTGAGAATGAAACCGATTCAAGACGTTTCAAGACATTTGACAGATATTGGTTCATCTTTTTATATATAGAAAGAGTTAGTAAATGATTTTCATGTAAGCAATCAAAGCATAATGAATCTATAAATGAGTAAATAATTATCAGGTAAAATATCTACTTTTAAATTTATTTATTGTGTTACAATAGGGTGCAAAGTTTTAACCAATTCGATATAGTTTTGCTACAAAAATCCTATTCCGAATGTACCAAATTGCATTACAATTTTACATGTTTTATAAATCTTTGAAAAATTCACTCTTTTGGTTTTCAAGTAAGGTTGACTTCATCCAAAGAAATTGTAAATGATATAGAAATAAAGAGCAATTCTGAGCTCACTGTCATCTCTAAGAATTTGACATAAAATAATATTAAACAACAGACATTCTGGAGGCCACGTTTATAATGCAGGTTCGAACAGGTTTGTTTTGAACTGGATTGTTTCGTTTTCAAATATTTTGAATATCTATAAGAATAATACCTCTTTGACTTCCGATCTTTAAATCTCTACACTTATTATAAGAAATTTGTTGAGTTGTAAGACTTTTATTGTGTTGTCGGATATAAATTTGGATCTATGCAACAAAGAAACTCCCATTGTTCTTTCGATTTTTCTTGCCCCTTGTTTTCTGACTTTATTTTTATGTTCAACGTGCACTATCATGCTTTAATCTATATGACATTATTTACAATTACACTGCGCAGAAGATCTACCTCCCCGTGGTGCACCTGGTAACACTTTTGAGTGGCTAAAAGATCTGCAACTTGGCATTATTGTTAGATTAATGAACTCTGTCTCAGCATGTTTTGTTGTTGTTGTACGTTTTTTTTTTTTTTTTTTTTCCTTTTTTGCTGTAATCTGCCATTGGAAAAAAAAAAAATTAAAAATTACACTTTATATTTACTATGCTTGCACAATTTGATTGAACAGATTTATTTGGTTCGCATAATGATTTCTATCCTACTTAAGGCATGCAAAAACATTTCGGTGGAAATCTATATATTCCATCAATTCCTTTTAATTTCTATATCTTAGGGGGAAAAAAAAAAAAAAAAAAAAAAAAAAAAAAAAACTGGAGAATCACTGTCAGTCTTTGACTTCCATAATAAGCAGTTACTCTTGAATTAATATGTTTTTATTTTAACGTTTAAATTTACATTTTCATGTCCTTTCCTCCTCACAATTCTGTAAATTTACTAAATGATTTCTTACATAGGATATGCATGTTATTATGCACAACTCCAAGATGTTTGGGAAGAAAATTCCGCATGTGTCTGCATATTACTCTTATTCGTCAAGCAGACTAGAAATATTATGATTTATATAAACTATTAAACAGCCATGCTTATTTGAATCATTATCTGGTTCTAAATAGGACCGCTTTTTTAAAGTTCAATCTACAGTACTCTCCTTTTTCCAGTAGCAAATGCACATACAAATAATAATAATAGTAAATTTTACCTTTCTCACCTGCACTGCAAAATAGACGGATCCTCGTATCTGCGCAATACGGCCCGGATGAAGTGCTAGTGACGTCTTTACTGCAGTAGTTATGCATCAGTAAGAGAGATAGAGTATGACATTAATGGTTGTCTCACAAAATAGTTCTTAATTTACCAAAAATACGCAATTAAAGAAATATTATTAGTACCTGAGCAAAATTAGGCTGTTTTAAAGGCACCTGATTCAGAGGTATTGATTTTTATTTTTCCTATTTCAAATTATCCATCTTTCATCAATTAATTGTAATGGCGTTATTTTAAATTATTAGCGAGGGTGAAGTACGATTGGTGTGATTATTACCATTACATTAATTTGAAATTACAGCTTTAATATAATAAAGAGGAACAATGAATGTTACTTGCACTATCTGCACTGATCTTTTTGATAATACAAGCGATATTGTCACAGTACCATGTGGCCATGTATTTCACTCTCAATGTATATATCAATGGGTTGAAAGTACTGAAATTGACAGTGCTTGTCCCGAATGCAGAACTAATTTTTACCAAAAAAGACATTCTAAAGCTTTACTTTAATTTTGCTCCAAATTCAAACGCTGATGTACCAACATTAAAAAATGATATTCAGGGATTAAATTCACAACTGTTGAAAACCGGTATGGATTTACGATACACAGAAAGGAAAAGAAGGCAACTCCAAATGTATAACGCAGGTATTGATAAATCTCTAAAACACTTATATCAAAAGATGAGGAAGCTAAAATCAGCATTGCATGCTTCACAACAATATGCAGAGAGTCTTAGAAATAAGTCAGAACTTCTGACCAGAGAAAATCATCATTTGATTCATGAACTTCCCCGTGACAAAAGTATCCCAGCAATGCCTGGCTGTCTTGTGGAAACGGATGAAATTTTACATCGGATTGTATTGGAAATTACTAGTGCATGTGGAACAACTATGGGCAAAAGAATGATCCAATATTGCGACATTATAAGGCGTGAATTGCGTCTGGTAGAAATATCATTAGCGAAAGGAACTGATGCCGTTTATTAACTTTCTTTTGTAAATCAAGTTTTCAAAACTTTAAAGGAAAATCTGCTAAAATAAAGAAGAAATACTTATTTATTGGAAGAAAAAAAAAAAATATATAATTTCTAATATTAATATAATTTTATTTTGAATCAAATAACTTAAAAATCGAATTTTCATTGCAAACTACTTATTTAACTATTTCAAAAAAAGTATAGAATGTTAACAAATTTGTTTAAATATATAAAAAGATCAATGGACTCCATTAATTCTTTTGAAAAAAAAAAATGAAAGAAAAGCTTAGAAATATTATTGCTCCTGTATGATTAGTACAGGTGTTGTGTTTTTAATTAATTAATTAGAAAATTTAAATTCAATATCACTTAATTATTATTTTTTTTTTTTTGTTAAGTATGAATCACAATGTAATAGGAACAGAAAAAACAAAAATTATTGTGATATGTTTTGTGCATAAGAAATTATTTGAGTTTTGGGAATTTATCTTTTTTGAATAAATATTATATGGAGAGTTTTTTGAATAAATATTATAGTGAGAATTTTTAGTGATTACTTTATAGTGACTTTGAAAAAGAAATTACAATAAATATTATCCTGTATTGAAATATTTTTAAAACCAATATGGTCTAAATGAACTTATGAATTAAAAAAGGAGTAATCAATGTCTTAAGTGATTATTTTATTTGGAAAACTAAGTATTTATCATATAAGAAACAAGAATTAAAATTGAAAGAATATTGGATTAAAATATAGTTGTGTAAAAATTATCAAAAATTGTTAATGTGACCATGCTATATTTAAATAAGAACATGGGAAACTTTCTGTGACAATTATTTGGATAGTCATTCATATTAGAAATTGAAAGAGTAAAAAAAATAATAAAATGAAAAAAAAAAAAAAATACAGATATTTAGCTTGAAATTATGCTGTAGTACTTTTTATAAGGAAGGAAATCCAAATTTATTCTGGAATTGAAAGATTTTATATAGATTGAGGATGGCTTTTTCTTTTCTTTACAGTCTTTCTTGCTTTAATAAGGCACTGCATGTGGTATCTATAATATGTGAAGTAGCTCTAGAAAAATTTCCAATGTTAACTTTTTCATTTAAAAACAATTTAAAGACATGTCTTTATTATTGTTAGACATCTATATAGATAGTTGTTTTGGTGCAAAAATGCTTGATATCCTAAACAGTCTTCAAGCATAATCTTCACAGACTACAATTATAATCATTCATGAAACCTATGCTTTGTCGATTATTATATCTTAACCATTTATCTTGATATCTTAATCCCATTTTCATTACAATTCCTTATTATGCGTGTCACATATCTCAATGTTTCCTAGCATCCTCCTTTGCCAGAAACATAATTTTAGCTCCAAGTGAATATTTATGTAGAGGTTAATTTATTCAAGCTTTTGTAACTGTGTAAGCCAGTTCATTTTAACTGGTATATCTGCATCAACAAGACATTTTTTAAAAGAAAAACATTCTAAACTTGTGTCTATTTCTTTAAATACTTTGCCTAGCATTGGGATGAAATATCCCAATAGAACAATAAACTAAAAACAATGAACTGGATAAGACATGTAATTTCAACATGATAATTTTTGGCATGAGAAGGAAATTTTACTTTATGAATTTATTTATTAGTAGAGAACATTTCCAGATTATTTGCTAATTAATATTTTATTAGTTATGTGAATATTATTTTTAGTGATCTGCAATGTTCTGTCAATTAAAATTAAAATTATGAATTAATAGAAAATAATATATTGACTGATTTCAAGTATACATAAATTAAGGAAACAGCTTTATTTAAACAACTATGAATATGTGTATCAATCCAGTTTTGTAGGCATATAAACATATGGACTTCAGCTACACTTCTTGACTGTGTATTTTGTGAACTGATTCAAGAATGTATCTTGCATTTTAAGAGGACACATCTTAAGTGTTTGATGAACAATTTCAGCTAAAGGAAAGGATAAAATGTTTCAGCAAAATTATTCTAATGCTTGAAGAAGTACTGTAATAGTACTCCAGTACTTATTTGTTAAAGATAAGATTTTAGCTCTCTTCATTTACCAAAATGAGCTTTGAAATGAAGTTATTAACATCTGTAAAACTTCTCTATTGAGTTCGTAGTTTGGAAAAAGGAATTCCTGGCTCAAATGCAAAAATGCTGATAGAAGTTAAACTCTATAACATAATAACATTTCTACATTTAAATGTGAAGTTCTATTTATATCACTGAATGGAATTATTGGAATGCTATCAAACTCTGGAATTTTGTGTAGATTCTTTCTTGAACTGTGCTAACAAATCATACATAGCAAGTCCCTGTTAAAAGCCATAACACCTTTATTAAAATGGGAAAAAAAAAAGAAAGTAAAATGCTAGTCCACTGGATAACTTGGCATGCATAAAACCTGTGAATATAATATGTGAAACAAAAAACCTAAATATAACAGAACTTTAACTGTTGAACTTCTTCACAGAAGACACTTTTTAAGCAACTTTAATGTTAATCCAATTCATTTGGAGAAAGTGTCTGAGTGTTAAGTACTGTGAAATAAATGTCTTGATTTAAATCTGAATTAATATAAGTATTTCAAATGATTTTTAAGATCATTTGAAATTCATTTAAAAAGAGTAAAGATTACTCTTTGTTATTTGAAATTTAATGTAAATTTTGGAATTTAATAAGCATTATTTTCATTAGTATGAATACTTAGTGTCATATATAAATGTAAATATTATTTAAGATCTTCCTTTTTATGTGATAATATTGTTATATATTTGTCTTTTTCATCATCAATTTTTTTTTAATTTTGTTTCAAATCTAGCTGATGGTATTCCAGTATCATTTGTAATGTGATATTTTAAACCTATATCACCAAGCAAACAAAAAGTGATTGAAATTATAGAGATGTTTGATAAAAATAATACTTATTATTATTTATAATTCAGCAGTTTATTTTGCAATGAAGAACATTAATTTGCTGCATTTATTGCAATTGCATTATATTTTTTATTTCATTTTATATGTGCATACAGTTTCTTTTTAAATTTATATATATTTTAAATCTGCAAGAAAACACAAATTTGGAGTAATAATCACAGCTTGTTAAAAATATGGTTGCAGAGATGTTTAAAAAAAAAAAAAGTTTTTTTTTTTTTTTTTTTTTTTTTTTGATAAATTAAGTTTGTTTTCAACTGAATAAATTAGTTAAAATTCAATTTTATGTTTCTTTTGTGCCATTCTTCATTCTTTTACTGATTTCATTATCTTGTGTTTCATAATTTACCTGCAATATTTGAATACTTTTCTAATTTTTACATGGATCAATTTTATGAGAATTTTCATCTAATTTCAAAGAAAGATAATACATAATTCACTATTGTAAATTTTTTTACTAATCATATTACATCTAATTTTTTTTTTGTTTATTTTTAAGATTTTTTTTTAAGTATTATTTCTCAGTTAGTATTCAGTAGCATTTCACATCAATATAAAAAAAAAATATATTTATAATTGTATAAAATGACAGTATTAATTGTGGAAGTTTTTAAAATTAAAATACTATTTCTAAACATATGAATTTTATTTATTATACCTCATTTATAATTAGTTAAGTTATCACTAATTAAGTTAAAATTTTTTTCATTTAATTTTTATATAGTTACTTTTATTAAAATAGCTATACCCAATTTTTAAATGTAGAATAAAAATTGTTCACATTGGTAATATAATCAATAGTAAAAAGTGGAATAATATATTCTTAGATCAATATCTTGCTATAAGCATTGCAATGTTCTAATTATTAATTTAACTATTACAGATTATTACTCCAGATTTCCATCAGGTAGATTTTTATCAGAGTTGTAAATTTATTTGTGATTTAACAGAATTTTTTGCCTTGTTGTTCATTGGGAATTTCCTTTTATTGTATTTTTTTTAAATAGTAAATTATACCAAAATTATGAAGGTATAATTTATAGGTTGGATAAAACTATTTCAATATAATTACTTTTATTAAAATAGAATTATAGCCCAACCTATAAATATACTTTCATAATTTTGTATCTCATTTTTAATGTTATTTTTTCTATATTTCTGATAAGTGAGTGTGCTATGAAATTTTTTTTTTTACTTGAAAGATAAACTTGTCAGTTATTTGATAGTAAACTTTTCATAAGTTGTATCATTTCATAAAGAACTAATTTTAAATATAATTTTTCTAGAGAAAAGATAATAACATGTATGTGCTTTAATTAAATTATTTCATTATTAATATTTTTTTATTTAAAATGGGATTATGCACTTACTCTTATGATGGTTATAAATAGCTAAAAGGTAGATAAATGTTTTCTTACTCTTTATCAATACAAGATTGCATTCATTGAACAAAAGTTAAATATTGAACATTTCATGTATATTCATGACTTTCTTTAATATCTCCATGTTTGTAATGAATATATATGTACTTTTCATGTTATAAAAATTTAGTACTATCTAAACTACCGAAACAATTTTTTTATATCTAATCTCTTTGGAATTTTAAAAGAAAAATAATTTAGTTATTTTGTGAAATTTTTAATTAACCATTTTGTAATTTCCTACATACAAAATTCCTTTTATTAAAATTAAAACTAGAATTAAGATGCTATGTAAAAAAAAAAAAAAAGCTGATCTTGAATGGCACAGCAGATAAAAGAACCTTTATTTTTAGAAAATTTATTACAATATATAAAATTTATACAATTGTATAAAATTATATTTTTTCAAAGATATAGTTTATAAAAATTTTAATATTATATATATATTGTTTAGAATGTTATGAATGTATATAAAATAGATAATTTATTGTATATTATTCCAATTTTCCTGTTCCATATTTTAATTGCTTTTATGTTGAACAGAATTTATATAATTATTTAGAATTAACTCTTGGGAACTAAATCTTAAAATTAAATATTTTATTGTAATATAAAATATAGTTTTTACAATTTGTTGACTATCTAGATATTTGTTTTCAAATATTCACTAGAAATTGATCAGTGACAAGTTTAGGATCTTGTATTTAGAAAATTTTAGATCAGAGAAGTTATTTATATTTTTGAAAAAAATAATAATAATAATTTACAATTGTTTTCAAATTTAATTTCTGCAGGATTTAAAGTATTAATTAGTTATTCATAATGACATTATAAAACAATTTACACTCATTAATTTCACTAAGTTTTATGTTATTTTTTTTTTATCACACAAAAAGCATATTTTTAGATAACTATTACATTTTATCATTACAGGACTTCATTTTAATTATAATTAATGAAGATTTATACATTTCCCCCTTAAAATTTCATTCTCCTTTTGTGTATGAAAAGATTTTTTTAATTGTAGGAAATAATAAAATTGAGTAAATTATATTTGGGTTCATAAAAATATTTATTAGGATTTGTAAAACTAATTAGAAGAATATGCTGATTTATAAATGTAAGAACTCACTATAAATATAAAAATAAAATAAATTAAAATATACTCTTAGCATTCATCATTTATATTCTTATTGAAGATTGTGAATTATTGTAAACATAAATCATATTAATTTTACTCCATCTTTCATATTTAGTTAGTATACATGTCACCTTGTGAAAAATTGAGTATTGTTGTGTAAAATAACTAAAACTCTAATCATAGAGTTTTTGTCTTTTTAAAATATTTTGAAAAGAAGTTTTATTGCCAATTTTCCATCTTTTTCATTTGTATAGAAAATAAAAACTATTTTAGTTTTATGGACATTTACAGTTCATAATTTTTTATATGATTTATAAAAATTTTATATTGTCGTGTTTTTATTTAATATATGTCTATCACAATTCTATGTGCATCTCCTCATTGCATTAGGCGGCCTGATGGGCAATTGGCTAGCGCTCTGGCCCTTAGTACTACAGGCTTCAGGTTCGAATACTGGCTGTGGCATGGATGTTTGTTAGTGGTTCAGAATCCATGTTAAATTCTAGGTCCTGGTCTAATTCTAAATTGTGCACAAAATTACCTTAGAGTGACAAACCAAACCTGATTGTATCAATAGTTCTTAGTTATTTTTAATGATATTTATTAATATATATATGTTGATTATGTTTTTTTAAACTGCTGTTCTTAGATAAAATGTGTTTTATGATTTATACAAAGTTTTCATTTCTTTTGCATATTCATAATATTTTTACTTTTGTTTTATCTTTAATTTCATGCATGAAATATTTATAATGTATGTATTTCTTAAAATTACAAATTATATACAAGTGTTTATATTGAACATGCTATGTATGAGACAATGATTATAACTGAGCATTTAAAAGTTGACAATGAGCACTAAAATTATGCATATAATTTAAATGAATTTTACTGCTATAAAAATTGAATGCAAATCAAATATACTTGTAATCAAAAATAAAGTAATAAAGTTGTAATCAAATTTTTTCAACAACAGCTCATCAAAATAGGGGCGAGAAATGAAATTTGACACATCTCTCATCATAATCTTTTTTCATTACAATAAGATGCATTGAGGAGTTATAGTTAATTATCATTTATAATTCATAATTCTTATTTGTATTATAAAGAAATAACCTGTTATCTCATGTAACTATATTGTAGCATGTACATTATATCTATAAAAACTTTTTTGTGCAAGTTGATGTCATTCCATAATTGATAAATATTTATAAGTGTGATATTAATAAACTTCTTCTTAATCAGTTTTAGTGTTTTACTGTTGTTATTTTTAATACAATTAGCACATTAAACTAAAAACTAATTCATAAAGATGGATGAACTCATATATTTAGTAATAATCTGCAATTAGATATGTAAAAAAATATTTTCTGATATATCAATTTCCATTTTTCAGTATATTCTGAATTTTGAAGAAATTTAATATTTTTTGCCAAGAAAAGAAAACATTAGTTTTTAAATATATATATAAATTCTACATATTTCTCATTATTTAATTAACAAAGTAAACTAAAATAGTGGTATCTAATTATATTTTTTGTTTTCACCATCAACTTAATAATAACTGCTATTTTAGATGTAACTTGTGAATGAACTGATTTTTATCAATTTCAAATATGTTCTTAATGACTATTAGTTAAAATTATTTTCCCTACTGAAATGAGTAAAGGATTTATTATTTCAGCCATTTCCTACCATGCTTTATATTCCCAGCTATATAGATATCAATATATTTCCTCTTTGTTATCAAAATCCACTTAATACTTATTTCAGTTACTTTATATACATAAATTTTGTTTATGTCAGCTGTTTTTATATCAATCTAAAAATATTTTACATATATTAGCACTAAAAAAAAATATCATGAAGTTTAGGCAATTGTTCATTTTTGCACACATTACAAATTGAGTTTTATATCTCAAAAACATAATATTTTTTAGATAAATGGAATTGTCGTTTATCAAGAATTTATAAAATAACTGTATGCTGTTTAAAATATTTGTACTAAATTCTGGCATACATATTTCTGAATTGAATTCACTTGGAAAGAAGTATTTTTAAGAATATATATAAACTTTTTTGTGCTGTACATTGGCACCATTTAATTACACCTTGAATAGCTAACCAATAGTGCTTAAGGAGAAGACATGTAGAAGGCATAACTGCATTTTGGAAGGACCTTTAAGGGAAATAGCCCACATTTGCATATAATTTCGAAAAAAAAACCTGGAGGCACTTATATACTGTTTAAATCACCATAAGTCTCATTTCTGAAAGCATTGACCATGAAAAGTCCCAAAGAATCCAAAACATTAATCCTCCAGCATGTTAGTTGTACATGTTATCACTGGGCTTAAGAATATATTTGGAATGTAAATTTTGTTCTTAAATGTAATTAGCTTGCATTAAAAACTTATGCTGTATTTGTATTAAAATAGATTTAATATTTAATCATCGTTAAGAAATTCTGGTAATGGAATAAATAAGTTACTTACCACTTTAAATGAAATTTTCTCTTATGAACTAAAAAATTTGAATAATTCACATTGACTTCTCTCTCACCCCCTCCCCATCAGTGCATTCGAAATGAAATGAATACCGTTCACCCAAGTCAATTTTCATATCTAAAAGACCACAGTGAATTTGTTGCAGAATACTGCATGCTTGTATTTATAAATCCTTCATTTATTATACAGAAAATCTTGATTACTATTAACATACGAATAGAATTGTTGATCCCAAAATTTTCTTAGAAATACATTTGTTTTGTAACAACATTCAGATAAAAAAAAATTTTCAATCATGAAAATAAAAACAAATTACTGTCATAATTGGCTGTTTCAAATTTCAATAACTCTGACGCTTTGTGTAACTGATTTTATTCTAAATATTACATGCTTAATAAAAGTAAAAAGCGATTTCAAGTCTCCTTAAAGTAATTTATGTTGTCGTTATATGAAATCCTTTTATTTAGATTTATAATGCCATATTTTAATAAGGTTTAAAGTGATATAGCTTAGTAGGGCACATCCTAGCTAAAAATAAAAACAATACATGAACTAGAAAAGTTTACACACCCTTGGTTTAACTGTTTAGTAAAATTTTTTAATTAAATATAATACAAGTTTCTCTGAGGAATTAAAAATATGCACAAGTTGAGTTTCAAAAATTCACAAATAATAGTTTTAAATTGTAAGGATAAAGTTGGTGAAATTGATTTCTGTTTTTTTTTTTTCAATTTTTTATTACACTTTGATTTTTCAATCGTGATAAGTATCCATTTGAACTTCACCATCTCAAGAACCATTACTCGCTAAGATTTATTATTACTAGGTTTACTTATATATTATTAGGTTTATATATCCCCCATAATTTTATGGATTATCTAAAAAAATGAGAATACTTAATTAAAGTTAAGAAAAACGTATTTTAAAACATAAATATTTAAATCATCCGCGTTTTCTTATTTTGACTTAAAATTATTTCATTTCAAATGTCATAAAATTTTATTTCTATGAGTTAGTGTTTCATTTAAAATAAACTTGTTTCTATAGACTTAAACAAAACTAAGTCTTATTTTGACAGCTTGCCTCAAAACTAATCATTTTCAGAGGAAAATGAAACAGGATCCCACATAAGATTTTTGATGGTGACACTACTATACTTCATTGTAACTCAGTGTGTAAGTTTCTATATGCATAAAAAATAATTAATTACTATTTTTTTTTAAAACTTTCTTCTACTCAGCATAAAAATTTGGAAATCAATAAGTTATTAACTAGGACAAAAAAAAAAATTAACACAACTACTGATATATATAGCAAAAATTCTTCTGTGAATTTTAAATAGAACCACATATTTTTAATCGAGTTCAAGATATACAGTTGTTTTTCTTAATCTGTTTTTAAAAATAGTGATAGATGAAAAAAATTTCTCTATACAAATGCATGAAAATAAATTTATTATATAAAATATCTAAACATGTACATTTGCAATCAATTAAATTGATTAAAGTAATTTCAAAATGTAAAACAATGACTTAATCATCATTATAATTTAAACAAAGTATATGAAACAAATGACAAAAGAATTTTATAACACAAACTTATAAAACCACTTTATAAAAGGGGCAATCAAAGTTTATAGATTCATAAATATTGTATATATATATATATATATACGGGTGTTATACATTTGCTATATTATTTCGTCTTTCAAAAAATTTTCCAGTATATTGAAGCTCATTAACACTCACAAGAATCTGAAACTTAAAATTATTGAAGTAGTGGAAACATAGTTCTCAACAATGTGTTGTTCAAGAAATAATCTGTTTAATTTTGATCCTTTTCTTCTTCAGCACTCAAGTCAGCACGAAAAAATATACGAGCACTACTCAGAGAATAATTCAGCAAATCAAATTCCTAGTTATAAAGAACAGTTAAATGTAATGAAAAAATAAAACATTAAACTGACAAACAATTAAATTAAACATTTAAACAGATTATTTTAAATACACTATTCCATATTACACTAATACTAAAGAGCAAAAGTATCACTGATAAACTAGAGAGAAATTTGAAGAGATGAATATCCACAGATATTTTGTAACAAATATTGTCTATTTATATCAAATTAATCACACACACAAAAATTAGTCATGATCTATCAGATTTGAGATATTTTACATACTATTACTAATTGTTGGTAATGGAGTAGACATGCAGTTAAATGAAAAAGTCTTTATGTTGTTTTTTAGCATACAAATAATATTAAAATGTTCTAATGAGAAATTGATATATTTCAAGTATTTATACTACAGCTGAAAAATTTAAAGCGTCCAACGTTTAAATTAATAATACTCTCTGTGTAAAGTTTAAATATTAAAAATAATATTAGTTTCTAATAATTGAACTACAATGTTTATGCTAATGTATTTAAATTTTTTTCATCAACTATGTAGCTTTTAAAAGACTATAGACATAACTTTTCCTTAAAGTTTTTCCCTACAAAATTTTAATCTTGGTAGAATATTTAATCTTTCACAATTAAAATGGAAAAGGAAGATATTAAAAATCTTTGGTTAAATAAAAGAAACATTCAGAATCAAATTTAAAAAAATTATCTTAATTAAATATAAAACCCTATAGTGGTAGATTGGGTGCTATAACTTAGTTGGTGAGTAATTCCATTCTACTGCTCACTTACCAGACAGGTAAAACCAGGTATGTAAAAAGAAAAAAAAAAAAAAAGAAACTCGCACACAAAACATACCCAAACATTTCATTTTTAATTTATTTTAATTTTCCAAATTAATAGAAACAAAATTGAGTATTTAAATAGAGACATTATGCTAATTCATTCAGATTGTCGGAGTTAGTTTCTTGCAAAATTCGCAAACAAATTTGGCTTTGCCACTGCATTCATCTTATGTGCATCTTTGCAAATTGATCATCCATTTTCATGATTATCAGTCAAAGTTATCTCCTCATGAAGAATCTCTGCAATTTTTGTTTTTCACTCTTTTGTGGTCTTCCAGGATTAATAAAACAGGAGTGTCACATAAAAAGAGTATGCATACAAAAATTCGATCTTTCTTTTATATTGTGTTCACATTTCTTTCCTTTTGTTGTTTACAATGTACTTATTGTCCTTTGTGATCAGGGTAACTATTTTTGAATTACCACATATAGTATTTTCATAAATCTGAATGAAGAAACTGCTTAATATACAGAGTATTGAAATATATCAATATATAATTATTGAAATTGAAATATAAAATTATTCAAAATTAAATAAATTTTTAAGCAAACAATGCTTTACCTTTAATGTATAGCATTAAAAATGTTGACCAAAAATTTATTTACTCTTTTATTACATTCACAATAACAACCGAAGAAATTATGTTTGCTAAATTTGTAATCTATTATTTCAATTTATGTTTCTAAGTAATCTGCCACAATCAGATCTTGATAGTTATGCACCAGAAGAAATTACATGCATTTTTAAAAAAGAAAAATTGTATGGAGTTAATGTAATTAGAGGGCCACCAAGTTTTATTAAAATAATATTGAAAGAATTTTAATTTAGACTATATATACCGAATTATGCACTTTAGACAATGTTGTGTATATGTTTGTGGTGGCTTGTCTTTCCTAATGAACTGATTATGAAGTATTTTAATCAGAAAATTCCTATAAAATTTCATATTATAAATTATTATAAAATTTATAATTATTTAAAGTGTATCAATTCATGCAATAATAAAATAAGTTTATGTGTTAAAGCATTATAAAATAAGATTGCAAGTATCTAGAGTAATGATAACAATAATCACATTAACACATAATAATCACAATTTAAGTTCTTATTTTAATTAAAAATATATGCATGAGGTATGTAACTGTTCAGTGTTTTGAAATTCAATAAATTTAGTTAAATAATTTCTTTTAAATATGTTAATAATGTTTTTACTTCTAAAAGTTACTCCTATTTTTAGTAGGGTGCCAATTAAACATTATACAACAAAATGTAAAAATATTCCAATTTGACAAAAAATTTCATAATCAGAGTAGGTGAATTTTTCTAAAACTTTTAAGAAACTAACTATCAGCATTTAAAAATTTTTGCACAGAAAATAGAGAAAATTTCTTGAATTAAAAATACAAAATATCCTTTATCCTGAGTCATAGTGTAGTAAATTTGGTTACATTTATCCCTATTCTGTATACAAATGACAGATCTTATAAGCCCATGATTTTTAAAGTTAAAACAAAAAAGTCGAAACACAAGGAAATTAACAAATTCAATTCAATTTTCTATATTTAAGCATTTATCCGAAAAAGATTCCATAAACTCTTGTGCTTCGTTTTTGGGGATAAGTGCATTTTTGAAATAGTGATCAGACATAGTTTGATCAAAGAGAAGGAAAATTTTAGTAACAAAATTTTCTCAACTATTAGCACAGCTAATCGTAATAAAAAAGAAACTGATGTATTAAAAGATAAATTTCAAAGCATGAAAAACATATTTTACAGACAATAATTACAACAGAGCAATAGCCAATATATAAATACGAAAATATATAAATAAGACAAGAAAAATTATTTCAATATACAAGAATTTTCAATAATGTGTTTGTATATCAATATAAAACACTAACAAAAACTTTAAAATAAATTATCAGATTTGAATATATAAGTGCACATATTTGGTTCCTATTGTTGTTTCAATCTACGTCTATATGAAAAGAAAGTGTAATAAAAATTTGATTACATTCTAATTCATCTTGTTTGCCAAAAGATACTCTTTATAAAAACATGTAAGGTGTATCTTATTAAAACTTTGAAATTAGATTTTAATCTTATTTACTTATCATGATTCTATGGATAATTTTCATGAAATTGATTCAATTGAATTTAATTTTTGTAATGATAAACAAAGTGACATAATTAATTCTGACGTTTTGGTATGCGGCAAGAATTAAAAAAAAAAAAAAAGAATAAAAGTTGACAAATTTATTATTTTGCAATCGAACACTTAGTAAAAAGTTGAACAAATAAATAACTAAAAATTAAAATTTACTCAATTTAAAAATAAGGAAAAACTTCAAATACAAAGTACATAGTAAAAATTAAAAATATTATGAACATTTTTAGAAAATAAGCAATATCAGTTAAAAATATATATATATTTGTTTTTGTAAATAATGCAAAACTTGAATGTCATTATTACAATCCGTTGCAACTCTTAATATCTGTAAAATGTAATTAATAAAAGAAGGTATATTGCATGAGTTGTCTTGGTATGCATATAAAAAGAATGAGATATTAACCTTCTGCAAATATAATTAATTGTAGTAAATATGATTAAATTAGTGTTTTATCTGATTTACTAAAGTATCTCATAATTGACTTTTAGTCCAAAAGTAGTAAAGATTTGATACTGCACAGTCTGAAGACTGATTAAGTGCTGCTATGGGAAAAAGTACTCAGAAATGATGCCATTGATGCAAGATATGAAAATTAATAACTAATATAAGAAGTTTAACTGAAAAACCTAGATTTGAATAATGAATTGTAAACTAAACAGGGATCTACTAGATAACGGTCCACAGCACCCAATCTAATGCAAGAACATTAGAGGAAGCAGCTATTTGTTATAAAATTAGAATTGAAGCTCAGCTGAATGGCCTTTTCCCCTTGCTTTCAATAAGAAAGACTGTCCAAAAATCCATGGAAAAAAATTTTCTCCAAAAAGCAATAATTAGACAGACATTTTAAGGAATATTAATAAAAATACCCAGGCATGCGAATCCATCTTGTCTGATCAGGTGTATCCACACATGATTTGTCTTCCTGGGGTGGATAGTATTATCCAGTATAACAATGTGATAAGCCATAAAGTAAAAAATGATAGAAAATGGTTAGAAGATCATAACCAAATATGAATCTAATCTAATACTTTTGAACTACTTAGATCGTTATGTTATTACTCTATGGATAATTCATCATCCACACTAAAACATCACTTTTAATTATTTAACTGCTCCATTAGTTGCACATGATGGTTATTCTACATATTAGTGAATAGTATAATAATTAACTCAAATATTTGAAAATTAAAACTTTAAAACCTACTTGTTGATAAACTTCTAATCTTCTGCTTGTCAAATTCATTGTTTCTAATAACTTTCGGTCTTCCTTTCCTACAGCAGCAGCTTTTTGCTTATGCACTTCCGCCTTAAGAACGAAAAAGAAAATAAATACGATAGCTCATTTTTTATAAATTAATGCACTATTTGACTAAATTTAAAATTCAAAGCTACTCAAAATTATTCGAACAGATTTTTATATTACATAGAAAATGTTACATAAAATAATAGACATAGATGTGGCACAAAATTTAACAAAAGAAATGATTTGAAATTGACTGTAAATTTACATCATTTTTTTTTTGGAAACAGAAAAAAAGGCTTGATATAGATAATGTTTTACTGAAGAGCTTTATTATAATTGTTTTCTAAGAACTGGTTTACTTCATACTCCTCTAAACTTAAATGCTAATTATATATTTTTAAAATTTAAAAGTTTTGGAATATATTAGTAATTCCCTTAACTGCCTTTGAAATTTCATGCACAGATTTATCTTCTATAAACATTTGAATTACATGTTAAAGCTTCTAGTCTTTATTCTGAATTAATCTGTATGTAATTTTATTATTAACGAGTAAAGTCACTTTTTTTAAGTTCATATAACTATTATACAAAATAATTTAGCAATGGACAAAATGAAGAAAATTTTAAATAAAAAAAAAAAAATTATAAAAATATTACTGAGATATACTTATATTAATCAAAGCATAAACTAATCATCTTCATTAGCTCATAATAATAATTTAAAAGTTGAAAAGAGATTAAAATATACTCAATTGTGACAGTCACTTATAGAAGCAGAAAAAAAAAAAAAAATTGTTTCAATGCAAAGCAACTAAAGACTTGATTTTATAATACGATCTTTACTCATTTTTATTAGCAGTTGCTAACCTGGATATTCTCAGCAAGGGCTGAAAAATTATTTAAAAGTGTAAAAAAATGTAATTAAATCTTTGGGGTCATATCACATTATGCATTAAAAGTCGTTATTGTTGGATTGTTTCTTTACTGAAATTGTCTAATAATGATAATAAAAGTATGAAAACAGAAGAATTTGAGCAAGCTAAATGTCATAAACTAGAAGTACTGTAGGAAATTCATTTGGAGAAGAAAGATTTAAATTGCTTTGTCAGGTAGATTATGCTGTAGCACTTGTGAAATCAACACACCATCAACCATACTCTCAGGAAAAGGTTGATGATGGTTTGTGCGGCATTTGGATACACAGGCAGAATAAATGAGTTTCTTTATTAATATCTCCGAGAAGAGAACAATCAAAACAATGTTTTATTTAATATCTACTCTAAAACCACAAAGAAACGGTTTTAAAAAATATGCCATATATGAAAGAATACTCTGTTATCTTAAATTTTATTTAAAAACCTACAGGATTTTATTGGTCAGAGTTGTTCAATGCCCATGCCTAGTTGTATTGCAATATTTACTCATAATTTAATTCATAAGAAAATTTATACTGAATATTAGTCTATATACACTCATGTCCAAATTAATCTTTACATATTAAAAAATAATGATGTTCAGTGAAATATCCAATCAATGCGATCCCTGTTTGCAGGAAAGTGTGAAAAATAAGCCTAATTATCATTATCCAACCAAAAGTAATCCAACTGTTACTGAAATGCAAATCAATCTATGCTTATGCCATTCGATGTTGAATCACGTGCTTTGCCCAAAGTGAATATCTGAATGAATTTCTGCAACACAGCGTTGATTTAGTGTGTAAGGATTCAAATCAGTTTGTTATGGCTTCGAAGTTTAATTTGGAAGAATCTGAAGTGGTTCTTCATAGGTCATTTAGAAGCAAGGCAGCCAATCACAGAAACAGACAGATGTCTGAATATTTCAAGACAGATAGTCTTTATGTTATGGAAACAATTTCAAAACAATGGAACTTTTGTAAGAAGGCTTGGAAAAGGTCGCAAACGAATGACAACTGCTTTTGAAGATCGATATCTGGCAATAACTGGCCATCGTAACATGAAAGTCTGCTTCTCGCCCATTAAGTTCAGAGCCTACAGTCGTCACTGAAAAAGCTGTATCACTGCAAAACAGTATACAGAAGTCTTAATGTAAAAGGCCTCTATGATAGAAAATCAAGGGTATGTATTTCACTGCCTTTAAAACCAAAGAAGTATCGCTTTAATTGATATAAAGAACATCAGCACTGGGTGAACACCATTGGTGTAATGTTCTCTTTACTGAAGAGTCTAGGTTTAGTTTTATACGCGATTTTAAACGTGCTTACATCTAGAGGGAGCCAGGAGCACAAAATTATCTCTCACACATGATGAAACATGATAGTTTCGGTAGTGGAGATGTGATGGAATAGGGAGAAATATTGATCGATGGAGGGACGTCCCTACACTTTTTCAACAGTGGACCTGTGACCGCCCAGAGATATCGGGATGAGGTTAGTTATGTGAGATTTTTCAGAGGTGCATATGGATTTGACTTTTTATTTATCGATGATAATGCTCATCCACATCAAGCAAACCTCATTGACGAATTCTCTGAAGTTGAAGACATTCAGCAAATACTATGGGCAGCAAAATCTCTTGATCTCAACTCGATAGAGAACCTATGGGACTATCTCGGAAATATTTATTTGGAAGAATCTGAAGTGGTGATTCTTAAGTCGTTTAGAAGCAAGGCAGCCAATCACGGAAACAGCCAGACATCTGCATATTTCAAGACAGATAGTCTTTACGTTATGGAAACAATTTCAAAACAATGGAACTTTTGTAAGAAGGCTTGGACAAGGTCGCAAACGAATGACAACTGCTTCTGAAGATCGATATCTGGCAATAACTGCTCATCATAACAGAAGTCTACTGCTCGCCAGTTAATATAAACATCCATTGCTAGAAGAGTGGAACAGCATTGCTAGAAGAGTGGAACTTAATTTCACAAACTGTGGTTAACAATGCTATTGAAAGCATGAAAACACTTTGCGATATGTGTGTACAAATCAGAGGTGATCACATTTCATATTAAATTCGTATGGCTTCATTTTTTTTGTTATTCCTTTTTTTTTGAATTCTCTTTGTCACATTTTATTACCATCTTTACTGTTTCTTGCTACAATTATATATCATCCTAAATTTTTCCTTAGTATTTATGTGTCATAATGTTATGAATCATTTCGGAACAAATTCATATTATAGTACACAGTTTCTGAGAAATCCGTGAATTTATGCATGTAAAGATAATTTTGGTCATAAGTGTATAATAAATTTTCTTACTATGAAGTAAATTTTAAAGGAGTGATGCTGCTATTCTACGACCTTCTCTTTTTGCTTTCATGCTTTTTTTGATAATTTTTATATATTTAGTTACAATTTTTTAATATGTTGGTATTATATAAACAAATTATGCTATTATTTTTATACACAGAATTTTTTAAAAACATTTTCATCCTTTATTGCATGGTTTACAATTTGATTATATATAATTAAGAAATATAATATATAAAATAAAGCTTCTAATTTTCTTTTTAATAATAAATTGCATCATGCAATAATGAATATTATGCATTATAATTACATAAAACATATTTGCTTACCCTATCCTTTGAATACTTTTCATGAACAGATTGGAACCAATGAAGTGAATCAAATTCATGATACAAATTGAGAAGCTTTAAAATGTATGCAACGCCTATAAAGAATATTTTTAAATAAGTTATAAATTTCTTTAAACACAAGGGATAATAAAAATTTCACAAGAAAAATTCATTCACTAAAAATACTACAATTGTTTAAGAATTAGGAAAAGAAAATATTTTAAAAGTGACAACGCTTCTTGTTTGAAATGAATAAGAAATAGTGATGTCAATGTAAACTTAAATTTATAATTTTACAATTTTTACATTACACATAAAATAAATACAAATTACCCATTGCAAAACCATCATCAGTAAATGCAGCTCCAACTTTATTTTTTCGTGACAATTTTTCCTTGCTTGATATTGACTGCTCCACAAAATTAATAGTCTAAAAAAATATAGATGTTTTACAACAATAAATATAAATGGGTATAATCAATGAAGAAAGATAATTTAAAATAGATTAGTAACAAAAAATGTTCATCATATCTTACCAAAGATGGAATAATAATGAAGAAATTTTTCATATGGCCATTTTTTGGATCCTGGAATGCAGGTGCAAATGCATCTACCAGTAACTAAATGAAATGTCAATAAAATTATTATATCACATTTTTTTCTTTCAAATTAAAAAAAAAAACAGTAAAAATAAATGTATCACCCATAATAACTTATTGTAATCATACCTTAAAATATTCTGTACCTTCAGAGAAGTTTTTACTTAAATTGCTGATGACAGAATCCAGCTTAACAGCTCCAGATACAGTATCTGATGAGAGTTTTTCATCTTCACACAAATCAGTAAAGGTTATAATATCATCAAGATCTGGAATAAATCTGATAGCATTGCTACAACAATGAATGCCACCAGAACGTATCATTCGCACAAACCCCATAGCATTTCCTGTAAATATGTAAAAAAAATATAGAAACTAGTACATTATAATCTGGCATTACACAGCTTCAGAAAATAAAATGTATTAACTTTTTATCTATATTCATGTCTGTTGTTCAAGGCAGCATCTTCGCTCTTTTAAGTTGTAATATTGGCTATTCTCGACCTATTACATTCATTCCGATATCTTCTCATTTTTTATAGATCTACATGCGACTCTCCATTTAGTCAATTTTGGTCCGATTGAATAGTTTTCTTTTGTCAGGAGCATTGTAAATTTAACAAAAAACAAAAATAGTGCGAAGATTAAAAATATTTTCTTTTTTTTTTTAAGTCCAGCTGTACATAAAAATAACACCATGAAAAAATTCAACAACCACGAAATGTCACCAAATTGGGTCATTCTTTAATGAATATAGATAAAATTTCGAAATCTTTGTACAGTTGATTTAGGTTATGTATTAGAAGTAAACCTCTCAATTTTAGTGTAATTTGGATGCAAATTCAGGCTGTTCATATGAGCACACAAAACATTGAGAAATATACATATATAAGAGAGAGAGAGAGTATTCTAAAATTGCATTATTTCTAAACTATTAATTGGAAAAAAAAAAAGAAATAAATAAGTAAAAATTCATCATGAAGTTCTTGCAAATATAGTAATACAGAGATGTCAACCTCAAATGAGTTGGCATTTCTGTATTACTATATCTAGAGTAATACAGAGATGTCAAGTTTTCAATAGTTTTGAACCTTGTTAGTAATGAGGAGGGAGGCGGGGATAATGGCAAACACACATTCCTACTTTCCAATAAAAGTAATAACCATTATTACCACAAGATTCACATTAAAAAGGATGCACATTTGCAACACTAGCTGCAATTCATAATATTAGCCAATAAAGCAGCAATTAAAAAAATTGCAGAAGTTTCAATAGATATTTTGAGACTTATTTCTATTAATACTGTGCTAAAATTATTTATTATAGATTAGATTTTATATAGGAAAAAAATATACGTTTTTAAATACATAATGCTGCAAAGTATTTTGAAATGCAAAAACAAAGCATTGTAAGAGCAAAATATCTTCATTGAAATTTATAACAAAATGCTTAGAAAAACAATAATAAGCTCATCATTAAACTATATCCTGCATTATGTAAATACATCACAGACTAGCATCGGGCCCATTATAGAAAAGATTGAATGGTACTCTTTTAATTATTAAAAAAATTATGCATAATTTTCTATTTCTCTAAGAGATGGCAATGAAAAACTAGAGAATGGATTTAAAAAGTAATGAAGAAAAAAAAAACGCCTGTTTAAAGAAGTATTAACTTTTCAACCTAAATTTATTTTCCATAGTAGTTAGCAGCAGTGGTAATACAAAAATTATTATAAAAAATGTTACCAAAGTTAGAGGTATTATATAAACATTCATAACAGTTATAAATTAATGGTTTAGAATAAATTTCAATTTTTGCAAAATTCAAATACTAACCTATTTGACTAATTAAAAGCCGAAACTGGTCCAGATAACTTTGTCCATTCGTAAGACCCAGTTTGCGAATGCCCCGGTGAAACTTTTCAGCTCGATCAAATGGATACTTTAGCAAAAAAAAAAAAAAAAGATAAATTAAAATAATTTTAATATTAAAAATATCACACTAAATATACACAAACATGAAATTTACTTTTAAAAAACCACTTATTGAAAAAAAAACATGGAGAGAGTTGAAAATACAGCAAAAAAAGTAGCATGAGATTTTTATTTAAAATGTTGATTCTAATAGTACTATTCGCCATGCACAGAAGAAATTTCTGCAAATGCCTCTCCTTGTATATAAATTTTGTTAACAGATCTTAAGCTTTTATTAAATCTGTCTCTCTGCAAGTTCTATACAGAAAGGTATTATTTCTCTCAAGTACAATATCACTAAAAGTATGCAGCTTTTTCAATACATTTAATGATGGTTTTAGTCACATATTTTCCTTTTATAAAATTCCTTTTAATAATTTACCAGATTATTAAAATATAGAAAATGAACAGACACCCTCATTGAATTTTATTATCAAAAATATTTCAATTGTTAAATTTAAAAGAAATTATCAACACATTAAACTAATCTTACAATATATTTAAAAATTAATTTTTCTTTTTATCAGTTTAAATTTTATTTATGTCTTGCTTATTAAGGTGTTATTTTTTATCAGTCCTCTGCACAAATAAAAAGTTGCGATATTATGATATGTTTAATCAAAGTTATTTAATCCAAATTCAGAAATATGCTATGATATATTTATAGAATATATTGGAAGAGTGTTTAAAAAAAAAATGTTTTAAATAAAATTTATATAATTCTTCATTAAGTATTTATTATTATTGGTTCTGAGTTCTTATTTATTAGTTCTGAGCTTATGTTAGTAAAATAACCAGACCAGACACATAAATTAATGTGTATCTTAATATTTAAAAATTAAGCATATTTTATTAGAAAAATATATTTTTACTCATATTATCACCAATAAAATGCAGCTTAACTTATTTAAATTGATCATTAAAGCATAAATACATACAAAGAAAAAAAAAAAACTTAGCGCAATTCTAAATAGCTAAGTACTAAACAATTTTTTTAAGCATTTATTACTAGCTGTGTTGCCTTTTATTTATGATTTTGAAGATTACACACCAAAATGTTACAAAAGCTTTTTTCACTTTTTCTTCTTTTTATACAATTTTTGCACACAAAATACCACTATAATTTTTTTTTTTTTATATAGTTTGCCATTATACTGGAATTTTTCAAAATAATTTTTTATAGAAAACAATTGTTTATTAATTTACTAATTTATTTATATATAAGACTTCTTAATTTCAACACAAATATTATAAAGAAATTTTAATTGGAATTTAATTTTAATCCAGGAATAGTGTGATGCGTAATAACTATTATTACATGGATTGCCTTTTCCCACTATGAATACAAAATTAAGCATATTTTATTAGAAAATATAAAGATGAAAATTATACTTTTCTAAAAGCAATTTGAATTAAAAAAAAACAATAAAAGAAAACACAAATTTTCAATTACAATTTTTATAAAAAGATTTTCATGTTTTCCTCATAATAGCATGATCTTTTTACAAGGTTCAGCTCAACTATGTGTTGCAAATTAAAAATTGATTCTTTTAAAGCACAAGTCAAAGAGTTAACAGTATCAAATCAGTTTGTTCTAAGGTATTTAAGCTAAGACATAAATTTGTATGGATAGATTAAAGTCGTTAATCTGAAATCAATAATACATTAGAAATGCAGAAAGTTTAAATGAAGAAAGTAATTCTAGTGTTACAAACAACTATTCCCAAATATAAAATATATAAACTTACTTTTTGACCATTTTGAGATTTATTTTCTTTGAAGTATCTGAAATCTTTAATTAGTCTAGACTTTATATGTTCATCATAAAGAAATTGCGAAAATATTTGAAATTTCTTCCTTAAAAATTGGTAAACAAAATTTACCTGCAAGAAAATATATATTAAATTTAGTATATACATGTCAATACTTTATTTTATCAGATGATTTTACGACATCCAATGATAATGAAGTATGGCATTTAATAAATAAATATATTAATTACCATAAATTAAATTATCAGTATATTCGTACTTCATGAAATATAGTAATAGCACTCTTTTCATGCAAATGAAATTGAAATTTATTTTTATATAAGTTGCAAACAATTTGAAATCTTTGATTATAAGCATATATTTTTTTAAATATAAAAAAGTATTTCTACTTGGGCAAAAAAATTTTATAGCACTTAACAATAAAATTAATATGGTATTGTTATTATAATTTTTCTTATGATAAATAAATTGCATATATTTCCTAGTGGCAAGCATTCTGGAAATAATATTTTCTAATCATACCAAATTAAACACATTAAAATTTTAAAGTAAAATTCAAGCACTGTAAATCATAAATCATAATAAAACACAAAGAAAAAAAAAATCAAATATGCATAGCAATGTATATTTGATTCTTCAATGATCCATTAGTAGTTTTAATAATCTCAACTAATTCTCATTGATTATCAATATATATTTTTAAATTTATATATTGTACGAAAATTCAAACAATTAGGCACGTATGCACTATTCATAGATCTGAAAAGAGATTTTAAAAAATACTTACAGTCGTATTCATAACACCAATTCCATGAGTTCTAATTGAATTTGCTATATGCCTTATATTTATGGTATTTAAATGTTTATTGTTACTTGAGCGCTCTACAAATATCTAAAAAAGCAAATAGAATAAGAAAAAAAAAAAATTATTAAAATGTACATAATTCAATCACAAAAAGCATTAAATTTTAATAAGTATGGCCAATCTATTTAAATCCAAACATTTGTAACTTCAAATTTTGTTTTTCTGTTTATTGTCATATCTATGCTAACAAATATCATACAATCTCAAGGTAAAGTGTTATATCTGTAGCTTGAAATACTACAGACATTAAAATTAAGTACAGACATTAATCATTAAGTTTAATGATTTTAAATTATTTAAGTCATAAAAACATTGACACAAATGTCAAAAAGATTGACGCAGTTCAATTTTGAAAACTTTTAATAATATTATAGTTAATACAATTACAGATAATTTCAGTGATTTTTATGGTATATAATATTAAACACAAATAAAATCCTTTTTGTAAAATTAATACAACTGAGATTATAAGAATAAATCTTTTATTCTGATAACTGGGTATTTCTTCTGTTAGTATATTATTATAATTACTCTGCATGGATAGACAAGACATGCAAGCATAGATAAGTACAAAGAGGTATCCAGTAAAAAGGTTCTAACATTAGAGTACGTTTGTCAACGCAATCTGGTTAATTAGTAGTGTGGTAATTTGAATAAATAGATGACTGTTTGAATTTAGAATATGTTAAAAAGTCATCAGCAGATCTCAAATTTATTTTACAAAAAAATATGTGTTTCTATATTTTGTATATGTACGAGGGTAGTCTGAAAAGTTTCCGACCTGAAATTGCAGATAGCAGCACTCATCAACAAAAAGAGATGGGGCGCGTTTGCGCATGCACTGAATGTTATTCGCCTAAATTTCAACCATTTTGCACGCTTAATTGTTGTTTGACAATCGCTTGAGTTAGTTATTGTCAGTGTTTTTTTTTGTGAAAATGGAAAAAATTGAGTTTCGCACTGTCATTAAGTATTTATTTTTGAAGGGAAATTCGCATACACAAATCAAAGACGAGTTGGACGCTGTGTATGGAGAGTCTGCTCCATAATTTACGACCGTTAAATTTTGGGCGGCTGAATTTAATGTGGTCGTACCAAGCTTGGGTGACGATAAACGTTCGGGACGACCAAAAATTGCCACTTGTGACGCTAACATCGCTGAAATTCATCAAATGGTGCTAAACAACCGTCGAATTAAAGTTAGAGAGATAGAAGAGGCTATGAAGATCTCCAAAGAACGTGTTTGTCACATATTGAATCACGATTTAGGCATGAGAAAGTTGTCTGTGCGTTGGGTGCCGCGCTTGCTCACTTTGGACCCAAAACTTGTTCGAATGAACATTTCCAGCTCCTGTTGGCACAATTTAGGAGCAATAAATCGGAATTTTGGGGCCGGTTAATTACTGTAGATGAAACTTGGATACACCACTACACCCCCCAGAAAGGGACTGCAAAGGGAAATCGGCTCCCAAAAACGGCAAGGTTGTTCCTTCGGCTGTAAAAGTAATGGCAACAGTTTTCTGGAACAGTCATGAAATAATTTTAACAGATTATCTTGAAAAGGGGAAAACTATAACAGGAGCATATTATGCTTCCTTACTAGACAAGCTCTTGGTAGAAATAGTGAAAAAAAAACGGCCACACTTACAGAAAAAGAAAATTTTTTTTCTGTTTCACCAGCACAATGCACCGTCTCACACCTCAGCGGTCGCCATGGCAAAAATCCATGAATTACGATTTGAACTGCTTGACCCCCTCCTTACTCACCAGATCTAGCCCCCAGGGACTTCTTTTTATTCCCTAAGCTAGAAGTTGCGCTTGGAGGACAGAGATTTATTTCAAATGACTAAGTCATCGCCTTCGTAGACAACTATTTTGCAGAGAAAGAAGCCGGGTATTATTTGGATGGGTTGAAGAGATGGGAGCACCGTTGGGAGAAATATATAGAGTTATAAGGAGATTATGTAGAAAAATATAAATTAATTTGACCAAAAATATGTCTTTTTCTTTGTTAGGTCGGAAACTTTTCAGACTACCCTTCTACAGGAAACCTCTGTGCCACATTTGATATAAATCGGGTATGCTGATTTAATATGTCAATTCAACTCCACACCATGTAATAACACTATCTCTGAATTTAATTAAAATTGGTAGTTTATAGAATGTTCTTTGCTAATCTTATAAACATGAAATCTTTTGATATTGGTTTACATTTTCCAAAATATTGAGACATTTAAAAATGTGCTTTAACACGTACTGACTTCCATTTTAAATGATATGTCTAAAGATATAATTGTTTATGTTTTGCTAGAACCTTTAATTGAATAGAATAATTTCTGTGATTATCTCATTTCAATTTTAATGCCTGAAAGAGAATTCTCAATGGGCATTTCACATGTGCTTTTCTTTATAAATAGTTTTTTCCCAAAAACAATAATGTAAACATACCAATTTTTTACGAAAATCGGAAATGATGTTTGTCATTTTAGAAAATATTTGTTTTTAATGTGGAATAACTTTTCTACAAATTTACTATTTTCCATTATTTTTTTTTTTTTAAATTTCATATACAGGATGCTTAAAATATGTTCGAATGTCTGATAAAAAATCTCGAAAGGCAATTAACTGGCATTTTTTTTTATAAATATATTTATTAAAATTTTTTTTTTTTTTTTTGAGAAAATTATTTTTAAATGTTGTACCATCTGTTTGATTCTGAAAAACCATTAATGCATCCTGATTTATGCCATGAAAAGAATAAAACAATATTCACATGCTTTATAACTCTCTTTCTGGATTGATTGTATATACGAATAACCTATTTGTGTTTTTATTTGATTTGAGTAAATTTTGATTTCTTTTTCTTGTGACTGACCAACAAAAATTTGCTTGCGATTAAACAGTCTGCATCAATTTAAAAATTCCAAATATTACATTATTTACATGCTAAATATATCAAATTATTTTACAAAATTTTGGGAGAAAGCAAATTATAAGTTTTCATTAAACTAAAGAATATAAATATATAAAGGTATTTGAAATCTGGAGAACTTTGTAGTTTAGATTACTCTCTTTTTGAATCAAAGAAAATGTAATGATTTTAAGAAAGATATAATAAAATTATATTTTTGAAGCTAGATTTAAGTAAAAATTCACTTCATTTTATGGCAAATATAAATTAAATTTCAGTCATTTATATTTTTTTGACATATGATTAAGTTAAGAAAAAAAAAAAAAAAAAAAAAAAAAACTATATTTCTCAAAGCAGGTAAATTTTAAATATCTTAACTAATAAAAAAATAGTTCTATTTTCAAAATTAACATAAATTGTTGCTTGTATACACAAATTTTTATTAAAATACCAAATAGATGAAGCTGTTAACGAACATTTCTGGTTGATTTGAATAAAATGTTTTAACAAGATAATAATTTAATACTATTGTTACTAAATAGTAAATACTAAAACTAATAATACAATAACTACATACTAAAAATAGTATGTATATTCATGTTAAATTTTTAAAATTAGGCAAGTTGCAACATCATCATCAACAGTATGTGAGCCCATTAATTTGCTTATTGGTTACTCCTGTTTTAGAGCATTTAGTATATGCACATACATAAAATTTATTTAACCAACTTATCAATATAATTTAAATTCAAACTAATAATTAGAAAATCACTTTTTAAGGGTAGAAAAACAAGAACTTACTTGGTTATTTAAGTTGTACAAATAATTGGAAACAAAGAGGTGAATATTTCTCATTATTTCAAGTACATCTAAGCCCTAAAAAACAATAGAATTATTTCAACGCCATAAAATAACTTTTCAATATATCTAATTCAAACGAGTATATATATAATTATATATATCATTTGAATATACTCATTCAGTTTTTAACAATGGCATTCTAAAAATATATTTATAAATACATATAGGTAATTGCAAATTATGTTTAATATTTGTAGATTGTGATCAAGGAATGGATGCTTTTAAAAAAAATATCACATGCATTTAGAACAATTAAATTTATTGTTAATTAAATACAAATATAGCAAGTTATGTTTTCCTTTAAAATAGTTATTTATGAAATTTCTTATTACATCAGAATATTTTCTCATATATATATGCACTTCTTTGAAAACATATGAAGTATGACTAGATTGCTCAGCAGCATGATTGACAATCTAGTTATACTTCTAATACTATATTTTTAAAGGCTGGAAATTTCAAATATCTTAACTAATCTAAAAATAGTTTATATTTTTGATATCAGCACCAACTGTTACTTATGTACGCCAATTTTTATAAAAATATCAAATAAAAGGAAGCCTTATACAGTCTACAATCTAGCCAACTCAGATATGAATGATTAAGGTTTATTTAAATATTTAACAAACAAAATTTTTTTTATGAAGTTTAACAAAAGATAGCAGTAATTTTTTTTATGTAAGATATTTACAATACCATTATTCATTTCATAAATCATTCTATAGCTTTAAATAAAACAAATTATATACACAGAATTTTGCACACATGAACGCTATAGAAAATTAAAGTAAAAATCCTAGCAAAAACATTGTTTAATTATGCTTTCACTAAAGATTTTTGACACAGTAAAACAATTTAATTAAAAACAACATACAAATATATAAGATGAAGGGATATAGAATACATCCACAAGGAATCATATTTATACGAATGCAAATGTAACCAGAAGGTGATAAAAAAAGACAGAAATAGAGCAAGAACACTGCAAAAAGTTCTGTAAAAGTACTTTATTAGGGATAATTAAACAAATTTTATACAAAGCATACATATTCTCGCAAGAGTGTTCAAAGTTCTGACCATCAGCAGTGATATAAAAGTAGAGCAACCATTCCACATTGATTGGATTACAAAGGACAATGACAGGGCCATTTAAATAACTACTACACCCAATCCATCAACTCTGGAAGGTCTGGTCCAATTACAACCCACATTAAAGACTGGAGCCCATAATGTTAAAACTACAACCTGGAGAACACAAAGCGGGGCCATTATTAAGTAAGTCAGGCAAAATTTACACAAAAACGTTGCAGCTTCAATACTTGTAAAAGATGTATGGGTCAATTAGGCATTCCCCACAGTTGACTACACATAAAAACAGTGAAGTATATAACCACATATTAAATAGGTTTAACCTGGCTAACATGCTGTGCATTGTAGGTATTGAAGGCACTTCACAGAGAAAGCAATACTTGATATATAAACAGAACAACACAACTTATGAGTTCAACAATACTTTGCCGCAGAAATCGCCAAGAAAACACCCATATGTATAGGCTAATCCTCTAGGTGAAGTTCCTGTGCTCATTGCAGGTGGAATGGATAAAAGGCCACAGTGTGTACCATGCATGAGATACTCTTATATCAGAGGGAAGCCAAACAGAAGCTTGTAGCTGAATTTCTACCCATTGCTTCTAACACATATCTTGACCAGGAATGATTCACACAAATTCTAATATGATGATGACATTTGATGATGTTATTGACTGATTTGGGTACCTTTTGACACAATCTCATTATTGCCTGCTAGCTCATACACAAAGTGTATGTTTGTCAATTCAGTGCTCATGAACAGATGAATATTCACTGTGTGATATTTGTAAACTGAGTACACTTTCATGCCGACCTTGAATATTGCTGTATAATACCACCTACATGTTTCTGGGCATATGTTTTTATGTGAAACTTGTCCCTAAAGATGCACTCTCAAAACAAAAGGAAGAAAGAATATAGAACATAGTTCATTTTCAGGAATAAAAATGATCTATTAAAGTATTTGAGAAAAAAAATAAGAAGAGGAAAAAATACTCCTAAAATTATACAAATAAATAACAAATTTAATTACTTTAATGACAAATAAAGTGTATGGAATAGGTAGGAAAGCATGTATAAAGTAATATTTTATGTAACTATCAGAAATAGTAATAAATACATAAATTAATAATAATAAATGAAGAAAAATAGATACATGCTTTTTTTTTTGCAGATTTTAAAACTAATATTGATATCTTCCTTAATTACAGTTGACATTTCATATAAAAAAATTCTGGTCTGCTTTATAGAATAAATTTTATTTTAAATACTAGAATTTATAATTAATTCCCTGTTGTGGATTGTTAAATATAATGATCTTGGAATCTTCAAAATTTTTACAACCTTGTATTCATTTAATGGTTTTGTATTTTATTTTTATACAATCCAGAAAAGTCTTGTGTCAAGATTGCTAAAGGGCGTACATGTTCATGTTGATGATCTGTACAATACACATTGAAACATTTTTATAGACTAAATGTATTTGAATAGGAAACATTTGGCGATAACCAATACAGATGGTCTTGAAATTTGGTATAGTAAAACAGCACACCTTATATCATAGACTTCAAACAAGAATATTTTGGCAAAAAATATTGACATTTTAATATGTCATAATCAGACTTCAATCAATTGAATATTGATGAAACTTTTGAAACAAAAGTTGTGTCATATACATTTGTATTTAGCGCAAGAAATACAGTCAAGATTATTATAAATCTCAAAGCTGATATCCCCATTCTGAAATCCCAGCATAATTATTACCAATAATTAATAACAAAAAATTCTATTTAAAATATCTGTACTTTTCAAAAGTGCCATATACATTACGCCAAGGCTGTATTATTAATTATCTTTTGAACTGATTTTTGCTTTTGAAGGTAACTCATTATAGATTAGTACTAAATTAATTTTTTTAAACCTGCATCTAAGTAATAATGTAATGTTATTTTGTAATTTCAAACATACTAAATAAATTCAATAATATTTTAAAAGTTTAATGCATAATTTATACTACACAAGAATACTTTATTCTCAAATAAATAATATATGCAGATGCATATTTATCTATATATGTATTTTATACAAACCTGTTCTAAAAGTTTGGCTTGGCAAATGAGCTTCAACAGTAATTAAATCATATTTGTGTTTAGCTAAACTTCTCATTTCACCATAAGTTTTCCAGTCATGTAAGGCTACTGTGGTCAAATTGTAAAATATTTTATCCAGGTAATGTTCAACATAAGCTAAAAAACATACAAAATAATAAAATAATTTTCAACCTAACTTAATATCTAGTTAATATTACATATTTAAATTATTGTAGTATACAATATATACATAAAAAGAAAGGGCATATACTAGGCTATACTAAGGCACTACTAAGGCATATACTAAGGGCACTACTTAAAGTAATTAATGTAAATTCATATAATAAGCATACAAAGAAAACAAAAACTTAGAATAAGACAAAATCAAATTAAATGAAGGTTACAAATATGTAATTTAATTAATAATTAATAAAACTAACTTTGTAATAATTAAGAATATTCAATTAACTACAAAATAGCAAAATATCTACCTTTTTACATTAATGTAGCGATCAAATAGCTTTATTGATGAAAGACTAAGAAAATGTGAAAAGTCTTTTCGGCCTATTTTAAATGGATTTCGATCATCTAATTGTAAATGGTAATGGCAGTGCAAACGAAGTTCTGTTTCAATATCACTGCACAATGGATCAAGTAAATGCTGTAAAAAAAAAAAGTATTTAATGAAAATTTAAAAAAAAAAAACGCACACAAAAATGAACATAACAAAAAAGGCAAAGATAATTAATAAATATTTAAATTGAATTAAGCAAAATACACTTTTATCATCAAAAATTAATATTTACAAAGAATTCATCATTAAAAGTTAACTTTGAAACTTCTATAAAATACAAAATAAGGGGACCAAAATACAAGAAGATAATGCTGTTTTCTCAATTTATTCTGACTGCATGTGTTTGTAAAGTAATTTGTAACCTGTCAGTCATCAGGAACAAAGATTTCAGTAATATTAGCAATCAATTAACAAGTTAGTGACACCCAATCTACAGCAGAGGCAGAGTGATTTTCAAGCAATAACAGAATTTGAAAATCCTAATATTAACAATTTGACAGAACTTTGGATAATTGGAAAATCCGGTCAACATATTATAGTGCAACACCTTGGTTGCAGAAAATGGTGGACAGCACGTTGAATGTATACTGCTAAAACTGTTATTTGTAATAAGTTTTCTGTAATCCAAACTTTTCCCTATCACAGAACTAAATTTTTAAAAGGCCTCAAATATCATAATTTTTTGTGCACATTTTAAAATTTAAATCCTCTTGATCTAGCAATTTTTTAAAATGGGTTTCAAAGGTGAAACTTTAAGTTACAGTTATCTGTAACTTAAACAGGAAAACAATTATCCATGTAGAATACACCTTATGGAGACATTTAATATTTATATACTCACATTGCCATTAGAAAAAAAAATAGTCACACATTATAAATACAACATGAAAGCTGCAAAAGAAAACCGTTCTACAAAAAATAGATAAGCTTTCTGCAATTCTCTTATTTCAAAAAAAAAAATTTCAAGTAAAACACTTAATCCTGGATATTCTTTCCTCCATTTCTATAATGCATCACGAAGAAGTTAATTGCTTATAAATATTTCGAAAATTCACTAAAAAATATTTCAAATAAAAAAAAAGAAAATTAAAAAAAAAAAAAAAAATTGCAATCGTCTAATGCCGATGTTCAGTTTACCCATGGTATCTGCATTTTTGGTGTTTGCATTTTTTTGTATTGGCATTTTGGTATATGCATTTTTTTTTTTTTCTTTCCCAAATCGATATTAACGTTTTGTGATTGGTATAAAGGCTTATTCATTAGATATAAAGCCGCATTGTAAACACGATTGGGATTAACGCATTGATACATAAAAGTGCGATTTGAAAGAGAGACGTTTCTTCAATTTCACGTAGATAGTGGCTGAATCGTTTACATTGCGAGGAAGACAGTCGACCGATTTGTGCAAGTCGTTAGGAACGTTCGTAACGGATCCCTTGATACCATATTGACGATCCCGACCAAGCTCACGCATTTGCATGAAAGAGATACGAAGAGCAACGAGATGCTCTTCCAAGTCATTCAACTCAGACAAACAGGAAGGTTGCTCAGGATATCGAAAGCCATAATTGGCTGCAAGATTTGGAACGTTGCGTTTACGAATATGATCGCTGCACGTTTTACAAAAAGTCAGCTTCATCCAAGTCGACAGAGAAAATTATTGCAATTTGTTCTTCCGTAATGCCACGAGCACGCAAAGTCGGCTTTCGAATAACTTATTAAATTTTTTTCATATATAAACGATGGGTTGGACCATCAGCAATTGATTTGAAGAAACGTTCTTCGACTTTGAGCCACTGTTTCTCATGAGAGTAGTCGTTTAAATCGGAATGAGTATTGTTCATAAAGCAATGGGAGGAGGAAGGAGTAACTGAAGAGGACGAATTAAAAGTATCCTTGAGAGGACAAGAACAGGAGGGAGAGTAAAGAGAAGGAGTTTGAACACATTTCGTGTGTTTAATATTGTCATCGTGAGGGTTGATAGACTGTTGACGCTTGAGAGCTCGACGCTCCCGTTGAAGGGCATTTTGGCGGCCACGAGTTTCAGGCTTCGAACGGGCTATTCTTTTCCTTTCACGATCATGCGCTTTAACATTATCTGATTTGCGATACAATCTCATCACTTCAATTTTCCGGCGCTTAGATTCAATACGTTCTAACTCAGTTGGTTTTCCTTTTCGGCATAACTTTATTTCGGATCGGACATCATTTCAGGTCGTTACCGAAAACAATACCCATTGGATACCCATGGGTAAAAATTAAAATATTTATTGTAAAATTATTTTACAATAAATATTTAACACGATAGTTAAAATATAAAAAAAAGAGAATTTATAATTAATATAACAGACTAATTGATGATTTTGAGCATATGGCAATTATATGTACCTTTTTTAATTGTTAAATAATTTTCCTTCTGAAATGCCTGCAACAAGACACTTGGAGACGATTCATGACGACATGAAAGGATTGGCTCAATACAGTCATGAAGCGCATATATCATGTACTACAGAAAAAAGAGCATTTAAAACAAGCACAAAAATCCAATAATGAAGTGCATATATCATATATTAATGCTGACATAAGAATAATGAAAAAGTAGTTTATCAAAACGACGTCTGAATTCCAATCTTTTGAAAACGGAATTTTCATATTAGCAGAAAAAATATAGTAAATTATTAGATATAACATCAACAAAAAATAATCTTAATATTACATTTAAACATTATTTCTCTATCAACAGAAGGATAAAATATAAGTAATAGGGATCATTTGTATTTAAAAAGTTCTAATAATCAGATTATTACATGAGCATTTTTACATGCAAGTCACTGCTTGAGTATCTACTGAAAAATAAATGGACCGATACAGAAATTGAAAAATACTTTCAAATATATGTTAAAATATTATCACGTCTACAGAATATTTTTCTTTCTAGAGCATAAGACAAAAATTACATGAAATATACTAATGACATCTTTCAAATCAGATGCAGTTTGCTGATTAAATGCCTACACTTTAGATTTCAGATATCCCCACAGAAGAAATATATTGAAGTGAGATCGGAGGACTTTGGCGGCCAAGGAAAAGTGAAAATGGCAGGGAGATAATTCTGTCACCAAACTGTTATAATAAGAACATTTGAGAGAAAACCTCACCTGTGAGGAGCGATATCTTACATCCACATGTCAAAACAGCATTTCGCTGTAGAGATACCTGAAATCTGAAGTATATGCATTATATGTAAAGATGCCATCAGGCGTCAGGTTAAGCAGAGCCTTCTCGCCACGGTACATGCTTCAATGCTATCCACCATCTGGTAAATGCAAATGTCATCATATGTGAAAGAGGTCACATGGAAAATTTGTGAAACATAATAAAATGTTTTGCTTTCTGTTGTTTCGCTGACTTTATTGGTTGTTTTCACTTTTCTTCTCAGCCTATCTAGCGCAGAAGATTTTCGTGCTAAAGTACAGTTCCAACATTATTTAACATTTTTCATAACAGAGAACACAAAAAATAAAAAATATATAATAAAATAAGAATAAAAAAATAAGTTGATATGAAAAAAAAAATGAATAAAAAATGGTGTTGCCATCTGAAATTTGGTCTCTGTACACATAATTTTTAGTTTAACTGTTGTTTTTTCATATGATTTTAGAGCGCAAACTCAAAAATACCTCAAACCTAAATTTTATTTAGTTTATGTGAATGGTATGATAGCTAGGGACTCGTATATCAAGATCGTTTCTTTTTTATACAAACACCCTGTACAATATATATATATAAAATAACATTGAATTTTCATCTATGAAGACAGGCAAACTTGCATATTGATGTGAAAAATATTTTTAAAAACTGATGAAAAATTAATAATATAACAATAAACCATCAATATCAAAAGACATTTACTGTAATTTATAGATTATTAATAAAGTGACTTATATTCTAATTTTATAAGCAAATTAAAACTTAATTATGAATGTGTTTTTGGTTTGATTTTACAGGTGTTGAGTAATCAAGTGAATACCAATTGATGATGTGAATTAATGAAAAGTTAAACAGTATCAAATACCTGAATTCTGTGCACATCAAGCCCACTTTCATAAATATCTGTAATATATGTAGGAAAAAGAACATGATGCCAATACATAAAACTGCAATCACAAGCTTCTTTAATTCTAAAATTAAAACCATTATCATTGAAATAAATATATAGATACTGAAACAATATTATCAATGAAATATATTTAATATATTAAATGCAATTTTCATGGAGATTTCAATACATGAAAAGTTTCATATTCTATTTCAGTCGCAGTCTATTAGGGCTTAATATTTACAATCTAACAATGATATATTGAAAGAAGATATTTAAAAAAATTGGACAAATCAGTTTTACAAAAAGAACTAGATTACATCTTTATAAATAATTTACAATATTTAATTGCATTTTAACATTTGAACACTTTCTTTCATAGCCATTCTAAAACAAAATATTATATATATATACATAAGAAAATATCAACAAATAGCTTACGTTTTCTTCAAATCGCATATAAAATCCAGCTTTTTCATAATATTAAAGAAATTTGCAATTTCATCATCTTTGAAGGAGTTCTAAATAAATTTATACCAGTAATAAATATATTAATCAGAATAAAAAGTAATGCATAGAAAGAATGTATTTTCAAATGATAATTTCTTTAAAGTTTATCAATTTACCATTTGAACACCCAATGCCATTGCAAGGTAAGATGTCAATCTTCTTTCTTTTGTACCTAGAAAAAAAGTTTACATCAGCTTCATCAGTTTACAAATACATTATATATATATATATATATATATATATATAAGAAAATGAAGATACAGGATGATAAAAAAACCTGATATATGAGCTGCTAGCTATCAATACCGTTCACAGAAACTGAAAAAAATTTTGGGTTTTTAAAGTATATTGAGGTATGCGTCATGAATCAAATGGAAAACAAGAGTTAAATTCTAGTTACGGTTACAGTGACAAAATTTCAAATAACAATACTTTTTTTATTGGAATGTGATCTTCATAGTAAAAAAATCATAAATAGCACAAAATTGCCGAAGCTAGACAAAGAAGAAAAGAGAAAACTGCAGAGTTCACCAGAGAACGGCTGATCTCAACCTACTGAAACTCCCTAGAAACAAGAAGAAAAGAACAAGATATGTATACTTCCTGGTTCAGCTTTTAAGACATCTTCATGACTGACATCACACTAGGTGAAAGAAAAGGCACTGAGAAATGCATACCGCATATCTTGCTTTCTAGCACTCTCAACAACATGCCGCTTTTACAAGGAAACAACGAGGGGGAATCGTAAAGAAATATAACCTGAATGCACAAAAATGCCGCAGTGGCACTGCTTGTCTACCGCAGAAACTATAGACTATTCCGAGACTCGTGTTCTGCAGCAGCTGTATTGGACTTGATATGCAAATTTGAAGAAAGTAGTTGCAAAAAAAAAGTGGTGGTCCTTCCATTCTGTCGAGACAGTTGCAGAAGCCCATGAGACGATAAGCGAAGTTCGTTTGAAAGCGCAAGCGTTCTGCAATTGCTAAATTCTAAGCTCTTTGTAAAACATCATTTAACACAACAATTTGGCGACAGAGTTATCTCCCGCCATTTTACGTTTCCGTCGCCGCCGAGGTCCTCCGAACTCATTTTCATGGATTTCTGGGCCGTGGGAATACCTGAAATCTAAAGTGCATCTAATCGGCAAATTGTATCAGATTTGAAAGACGCCATCAGATACCAGGTTCAACAAATTCCTCTTGATATTGTACGGGCTTCAGTGCTATCTACCATCTGCAGTATGCAAAGTGTCATCGTGTGTGAAGCAGGTCAAGGTGGAAAATTTGTGTTTTCTGTAGCTTCTCTGATTTTATTGGTTGTTTTCACTTTTCTTCTTAATCTGTGTAGCGCCAGCAATTTTGTGCTACAGTTACTGTTTTTAACATTATTTGTGTTTTCAATATAAATATAACATTCTAACAAAAAAAATGGTGTTGCCATTTGAAATTTTTGAAACTGTAACTAAAGTTGTGTTTCGTATGAGTCTTGAGCACATACCTCAAAACCAAAATTTTGTTCAGTCTCTGTGAACGGTATGATAGCTAGCGGCTCATATATCGAGAAAGGGTTTTTTTTATAATCATCTTGTATAGAAAATCAAGATGAGCTTTAACCTATTGAAAAATGTCTCCTTGTATAGTGGTAAAAAATGGCAGCAAAACAGGTTCAATCACCAATCTGTTGTACACATTTGCTATGAAGGTGCGTGGGATAATGAGAGGGCTCCTGATTTCATAGGAAAATGCTCCTCGACCATAACTTCTGTTGTAGGTCTAGTGTGTCTACAATGCAGATAGATTGAAAATTGACTTCACTTGGCTTCCTTCTAAGCAACATACGATCATTACTGACTCAACACAGAAACAGCTCTTATAACAGTGGATACATCCATGCCGATTGCTGCAATAACGTGAAAAAAAAAATCCACTTTCTAATAGCCCTATTACACATCACTTTTCATATTCAGTAAGATGCTTATACAGCCTTCTTTTATCTCTTTCAAGGCATTCTTGATTCAAATCTAACGTGCACCATCCAATTATGAAGATAATTAAGGCTCACGAAGTTATAACATAGCATATTTACGGCTAACACGATTTCATGTTCACAGTGGCACTACTAGTGTCATTCTTATTCATCTAGCTCGAAATCTGAATAGACGCATCTTTCTGTTATTCAAACATGCCCCTGAAATTTCATTTATTTAGTATAACTCCTTGTTCTTGGGATTTAATTTCCGTCAATGTATGCATTTGGTAATACAAAAGAAACAGATAATAATAATGTACTAGTTTCACTAAGGCAATTAGATAACAGTTGTTTACAGAGCAAGGCAGTTACGTTTATCAAGGTATGTGGGGGTGGGGGTGGGGGGACTTATTAATCAATACATCGAAAAGAAAAAGTTTCCGATTTCCTAAAAAAAAAAAATTATATATTATATTTCAATTTTGAGTTACAATTTTTACAGTTACATTAAAAAGGTTTTAAACAAATGTAAATAATCAGGGTAAAAATCAGTTATCAGAGTAAAATATACTATTTGACTTTTTTCGTTTCTTAAAGTTGCATGCTTTTATTTATTATTTTCTTATTTTCATCGTTTCAAACATGTGTATGTTATTTGATAAAAATATTAACTGTTCAAATAATTTAGACACAAATAAACAAATTATTTTATGTTACTAGAGAAAAAAACACTATTTTTTATTGCAAAATATTTCAAAATTCATTTAAAAATTGGTGTTTGTTATGAGAATCGAGAAACTTTTTTTCTGTGATGGGTTACAATACCCATCACAGGGAAAAGTTTTTCTTGATTCTCATAAGTTTTTAGGAGTTATAAATCTATTTATAAGATAAATAAATTAAGTAATTAATAAAAATAAAATAAAACTCAAAAAATTCAACATACCAGGACCATTCAATGACTTTTCTGCTAAAACTAAAGCAGACAGAACATCTAATCTCCTTTCACTATATTTTTTATCTGAGACCAATCTTTTCTACATCAGAAAAAAAAAAAAAAAAAGGATATATATAAATATGTTTGCAGAATTAAATTATAAAACGTCTCAGATATTATGATTTCATTAAAAAATACCATAATTTTTTGTCTATAATCTGCAGTCATAATTATTAGGAATAAAATTACAATTTGGTATAATTCATAGCATCCTACAATCAGTAGAGGATATGAACACTTTTTCACTGATTTCATTGACACATTATATAACAATAACATTATGTAAAAAATTAATAAAATAGTACAAAAATCAATTTTAAATATATAAAAAAATATATGAACCTTTTAATTCTGAACTACCCATTTCAAATAAAATAAATTAAAAAAATTCAGCAATTTATTCATTAAAAAAAAGGAACATTTTTAGTATTATCACAATCAAAAAATCAATTTGATACTTTAAAAATAATTTCTGACATTTCTTTTTTTCTGAAAACTTTTTTAAACATAGCATATGTTAGACAAAAACAAGAATCAAAATTTACATCCTATACCAAAATATGGTTCTGCCCACAGCTTTTATATAATTACTCTATTTTCAAAAACCCCAGTTTATTCCAATATTAAGAGTTTGCAATATTTTTTTTATTTGTGCTTAATAAGACTGGAGTTATAGCACTAGAAATTTTTAGATGCTATTTAAAAATAATAAAATCCGAGATGGCATTTTCTTTAAAAAAAATTTAATGATCAAAACCTGTATATAAAAATGAGAAATGAAAAATATGACAGCAATGAGGTCTAATTTTAGTAATGAAAGCATTGAAAGTGATAATGATATGCATCAGATTTTTTATCAAATCCCAATGAGTGCAAGTGAATATGACTACCTATTCAGAAACTAGGATTTTGGCACAGGCTTTGAAGGACTTATATATCTATTTTTTTCTCTTTTTTTGAATAAAGAATGTATTCAAAATACCCCAAAAGTAAGTTAAAAGATACAGTAATTTTTTTTTTTCAGTGTTATTTTTATATGCTAAGTATTTATGGTTTCTATTATTACCTATGTTTTACATTTGGTTTTTCTGTTAGCTGTGCAAATTTCACCAATATCAAATTTTCGTTTTGATGACGATGCAAAATAACTGGTATTATAAACAATTTCGAAAATAAACAACTCATTTTCATAAATCGATTAACTCGTTTCATTTAATTATTTTTTTTTTTTCATAAACATTAGAAACATAAACTGAAGAAATAAATATAGATGAAATAAAAAGTACTCACAGAAGGGAAAAATTCAGTCACAGATTCTCTGACAAACAAAATAAGTCTATTCTATACACATCTGTTTTAATTAAAATTTTGGGAAGTTTTACCAGAGCATATAAGATTATGGCTTGAGCACACTAAAAATTTCTTTGTTATTTAATAAAGCCTAACAGTGCCCTCATTGCTAGTCATTTACACACCCAACAGCAGCTCGTAAAATTCCAGTTGGTTGTGAGTTATGCAGCACCCAAAACCCTGTGGACTCTTGGCAAAATTCCTAAATGCAGAGCGGATCACAAGGGCATAGGCAGTAACTTTGCTAAGCGGAAAGCCAAGAACAATTTTTAAAATTCAAAACAAAAAGAAGACTCATTTTCCTTTAAACTCAAAACTGGCAATACTTTAAATTGTTCTTATATTACAAAAGATAAATTCACTAAAATATTAAAAAAAAAGAAAACCATAGAAATTTAAGAAATGATAAAATAAATCTGTCGTTTTACAAATTTCAACTTATCATGAAACAAAACTCTGGCAGAAAACTTTATGGTGTCCCTTACTTCACTCAGCTAAACGATGAAAAAAACAATGTACTCCCATCAGTGCACCTCTAATAACTATTTTTAAAGAAAAAAAGAAAATTAAAGTTAAAAACTGGGCTTTGAAGTTCTGCAAGATTACGACAGCACAGTGGCACATTTACCAGAAAATAACCTTCTGTCCAATATTCTCTCGTCCTATCATGCAACATAACAATCAATTAAGAGTTCTAAACAAGAAATTTATTCATTAAATTTTTTTCTGGTTTCCTCTTAATTTTTGTTCCATATTCAATTTTTTTTCTTCAATTCAAGTATTCATTATAAAAGAAACATTTCTTAATTTCTAGGATCAGTTCAACTTAACAGGAAAATTAATCTATAGAACAGATCAATTTGATAAAACGCCCGAAGAGAACTTTTAATAGTTGTCGATTCCACTATTCTTTGAAATTCTCTTAATCTTGCCAATCTTCCCCCACTCAGACAATGAAATAGATGCCATCACACTTCATTTTCCATCTAAAACTTTTATAACAGTCAACAATTATTTTCCAAAGGGACTTTTCACCACTGAATGGTTAGATGCAATTTATTGTCAACCTTCATCTACTTGCATAATTTTTGAGATTTGAATTCTCATCATACCGTTTCGGATCATCCTCTTCAAATATAATAGTTCCAAAACTCTGATCAACTGGATTCTTAATAATAATTTAAATATTATAAACACTAACACTCCCACTCATATTACTCCAACTTCTACATCTCTTTTTGATCTGCAGATATAAATCCAAATTTATATTTATTAACTTCGACCCTTTCGACAGTGATTACTTGCCGATCCAGTTATCCTTTCAATTGAATTATTCTTAAAATACTTACAGACAGATTATTTTGAAGTCTAAAATTGATCTTTTATGGTGACAATTTTGCACCATATTCTGATTAACAATTTTTCCTGTCTAACGTTTTACTAAATAAGCTGCTGAGAATAGAGGATCGCTATTGGAGGGACTATGTAGTCAAGCCAAGGCAATTAAAAAGCCAATATGGGGTTTATTCAAAAATATAAAGAAAGATCTTGCGATTCCGGGGATATACAACAACTCTTGACAATCAGAAACCCTTCTGGAAGTGATTAATGTCGATGTAAGGCTAGATCTAGTGGAAACCATATATAAAAAGAGAGATGTTGCGCTAAGTGTTTTGAAATGTCACGCCTTGGACACCACTGCGGCCAGATATCATCCTACTGATTGGTTGCTTATTTTTAGAGGTTCTCAGTTTGAATGCCACTTAAATGTAGGAGCTAGTGTGTTTTCAGGTATTTTTTTCTTTTTATGCCCCAGCGGGCTACATTGGTACCTTCTTCGAGGGTGAAGTAGTGGTCATATGTATAGTCCTAAAGCAATTATTAGCTATCCATTATAAGTTTGAAAGAGCAGTCCTTCTTCCAGATTCTCATGAAGCCCTCCAACCAATTAACTCTGTTGAATACCCATTGATACCCGAGATTTTACAATGTCTACAATTGCTGAGAACTCTCACTTTAAAGGGGAAACAAATCATTCTTTAGTGGGTGCCTGGTCATTGGGGCAATGAACAAGCGCACTTTTGCAAAAAGAGGTGCCAGCTTACAACATCCTAATACAGCCATTCTTTATTAGAGGATCAAGCTGTTTTTCTTTAAACATTTATTTACATATAATTTCTTAAGGATCTTCAGACTCGCACAGTCTTAAAATTTGGAGGAGGGTAAGCCCTTCTCTTATTCCTGATAAATCAAGACGCAAAGCAGTGGCGGTCTTTCGCTATCTACGGGACACGATTGCCTTGCCGCCCATCTGCACCGAATAGACATTTCAACAGATCCTATTTGCCCACTTTGTGACTCAGCAGAAGTAATGAACAAGGACCATATGCTCCGTGCTCTTCGTGGACCTACAAAGAAATCGAGATTTTAGGAAGCAAGATCGCCATTAGACAATGACTCTAGTCTTCTTTGTAGTTCTTAGTTCTTGATAGTTATATTGTTCTATGTAACTTTTTGCCTAGCCATTGGAAATATAAAAACAATTTTTTTATTTAATATTAAGAAAACTACATAATCTCTCACAACCCAACACTGCCTTAGTGGAATACACAGTACAATAAACTTTTACGACAGAAACGAAAGTTTATGCATCACACTCTTATTTAACTTTCACAAAACCTCTGGATTACATACAAGAAAATTTCTGCCTGACTACGTAGCTGAATTTCTCAGCTTCAGAGAAAATTAGTGACGTAGGGATACCATTTGCACATCTACTTGCTATAATGGCAAAATATATAAAATTATAACTATTCACAACAGAATCAATATCAGCAGATCTTCCATAAAAATACTAATCTGGTTATCAGAGATCCGAACCAGCAAGCTAATATGTTAGCATCTCTTTTCAATGAACATTCCGTTCAGCAATTTATTTCTGTTGATCTTTCCAACGATTCTTCTTACTATTATAATAAGCTCTTTACTTTCAGTAAATTTAAAGATGCTATAAATGCTGCTTCCAATACTTTTCCTGGCAGTGACAGTAATCTAACAAAATTAATTAAATTCTTCCCGATCACTATATCTAACAGCTGCATCATATATTTAATACCATTTGGTTCAATAGTAATATTTCACAGGAATGGTTAACAACACAAATCATTCCACTATTAAACCAAACAAAGACAGCTGCAATATTGCTTTAACCTACATTTTAAGCAAAATCTTTGAAAGCATTGTACTAAATTGTTGAGAATCATTAATAATTAATTTCTGACAAATTCCATCCTTATCACCCTGATTTTATTCCTTTTAAAGATTGCATGTATTCATTGCCACTCTTTTCATCACAAAATAATCAAATCATAAAATGCCAAAAAATTTTTCGTTTTCCTTACAAAGGATATTTTTTTAGTTTATGATTCCGCTTGGAGAGACGGACTCGTATATCAACCTAATAAGTTTTATATATAAGGTACCACTGCAGAATGGATTTATAATTTTATCAATAACAGGAATTATTAAGTAAAATAGAGAAACTCTGTGTTGATAAAATTATTTTCCACTCGCAGTGTACAGCAGGGCAGAGTTTCCAGTACAGTTCGTTTCCCATTTTACAGGGTGATACTTTTAACATCATCCCAGCTCATACCGAATGCTTATTATGTGCAGACAATATCTTCTTATTCAACAGCTAGGAAAGTATAGAAAACGTTCTCTTAAATCTTTAAGTTATTCTTCATAAAATCACTTAATTGTGCGATACACGGAAATTCATCCTTCAACTCGAAAATTCAAATCCGTAAATTTTTCAAATGACAAACAAATGCCAATTCATAAATTAAAAATTCCCTATATTACTATTCTTTGGAAACAACATACCAGTATTCCGAGTAGCTTTTTTCATAACCCCACTTTCAAACACTTCCTTTATCTAAAAAAGAAAAGCTATCAAAAAGCTAAATGCAATAAAAACAATAGCAGTTAATTCCTGGGGTTGTCACTCCTGGCATCTCATTCATATTGCAAATTCCACTATTCAAAACCTAGTTGAATACAGGTCTCTTATTTTTAACTCCTCTACCGATAGTGACCTCTAAATACCAATCACTTTGTATCATTTAACTTTACGTTTTTAGCCGGCCTTCCTATCAATTATTTATACAAAGCTGGTCAACTTCCATTGTTTCAGAGGAAGTATATGCTGGCAGTATGCTTTTTTCACAAACAAATTATTTTTATCAATCAACAACTGAGTTGAAGCCTCCCACCGTTAAAGAGCCAAAGTTGAAGCATCCCATTTCTTTTCAATCCTTTTTGCAAACCATCTAGACAACTTCGCAGTTAGTTAGAACTTGATGTGAACACTGAAAAGACAAGATTATTTTGGCCCAAGAAGCATCTAAGACATACTATCTTAAACATTCAATAGCTGCCATCAATACTATTTTCCAAAAGTCTTCTTCAGATCAGATTTCTAAGTATAATAGAATTTTCACAGGTGAAGACTTTGCACCGGTTTTAACCATCTCGGCATATATTCTCTCAGTTCACAACTATATCATTTTTACAGTCTTCCTGTTCTTATTGCTTTACAAAATTACACTTTTCAATCCAATCGCATCATCAAACTATTTGGCAGGCTACTACTATCTTAAACAGCATTTTAACAATTGAATTCATATGGACTTGAGGCATATTGGCATTACAGAGAGTCAACTAGTCGCTTCTCCAAGCAAAGTTAGCTGATACCATCATTGGATATTTCCAGAGGACCTCATATTAAAAAAACCCAGATCAGTGGATACACAGGAAATTACACTCAAGAAATTTATTCATTTAAATAGTCTTAAAACCTTTCATCAACCTCTCCCTACCAATCGAACGGAAGTTATACTACTTTCTAGATTTCGCATAAAAACATGCCCATAAAAAGCTGGACTCCATTGAGTTGATTTAACAGTATCACTTCTTTTGTCCATTCTGTAAAACCCCAGAAACTATTTAACACTTTTCGTTTCAATGTACGAAATATGTACAGCCAAGAAACAAACTACAAGTGCTTTCGAATACAAAATTCTTTCTCATTTTTGTATATTCGATATGTCTGAAGATGCATATTACAGACTGTAACAATACCACATTTTCTATGTAAAGTCTCATAAACTTGTAAGAATGGGGAATACCAACTTTCTAGGGTTTTTTTTTTAATTGTTGTAATTAAAATTTTCTTGTTCTGTTTTCAATTTTTATAATACAGTAGTCTAGTCCATCAACAGTTTTATATATTTAATTTTTATATTTTTGTTAATTTTTTTCCCTTTGGTTATTAGAAATATCATATTTAAAGCCTAACATAAGCCTATGTGTGATTGTAGCTTATTGATTGTTTTTAAGGCAGGAAGCAATCACATATTTCATGGGACAACATACATTTAAAGACATATATATAGAGAGACACTACATGAATAAATTTATATAGCACCAAAAGTATAAAAATCATGTATAAAGCTTTCATAAAAACAGGAATTTTAAATTTGTAGAAATGTTTAAAAAATAATTGAAATAAATTATTTTAAAAATTATAGTTTTAGAATAAATTTATTACAGCCAGTTACCCATTATTATTCAAAGGAAAATAACCAGAAAAAGCAGCAAGTAATAGCAGATGGCAGTTTAATGAACTGCACAAAAAGTTCTTATTTATAGTATTCCCTTCAAGAAAATCATTATGTACTGTTTGCAATTTAAACTAACCATTGTGCACTGTTAATGAATATTAAACTATTGTGCACTATTTTTATTTACATTTCACAAATAGAAGAAATTATTTTAAGACATCACAGAAAATATCAAACTGCAGTTCCAGTGTCTGAGTTGCAGAAAGAATACTTAGTTGAGATAAAACATTTGTTAAAGAAAATTGTGAAAGTTTGGTAAAGCTGAATGTATCTTATGAAATTGCCTTCCTATAGGATAAAAACATAAAATCTTTCTCTGATTGAGAGAAAATGGATAAACTCTCACTTTCAGAATTATCACTCTCAGGGGATTCTGATATAATTAATTTCTAGCAATCATTATCCTATATAAATTTTATTGAACTGAGAAAATTTGCTGAGTTATATCAGTCATTTTTGAGCTATATACAGATGCTAAACAAGCATTTTCATCAATAAAAGGATTAAGAATGAACTACTGTTGGAACTGACATATCCAAATTTGAAAAACTGTTCCATACTTTCAATAACTGATTTAACTCCTTGATTGACTTAACTTAAGTGCTTAGAAAAAAACAAATTTGAAGAAATTTGAAAAATCTCATTAAAATCATTTTTTGTATTCATATGAAATACTATATATATATATATATATATTATTAAATTATATATATATATATATATAATTTAATCATTTCAATAAAATTCTTGAAATACATCCATATTGCAATAGAGTTAAAGAATGGTTAAGTTTATATGCCCCATCTTAATTAAAATATAAAAAATTAGCTTATAAACTATAAATGATTCAACATCCTTGATTTAGATATAAGAAGGAAATTACAGCATCTTTTTTTAAACAAATGTTATCGAGCGATTATTTATGAATAACATAATAAAATTGTCAAAAAATTATTGTAGGAAATTTTTCAAAAATATTGCAACCACATCAGTTTTAAAATTTTTAGTGCCATATGAATGAATTAGTATTTAAATTTTCAGAATTGTTTTTATTTGCTAATTTAACATTTAAAGAATATTTTAAATTAATGGTTAGATTATCATTAAATTACATAATTCAGTTTTTTCTTCTGTAATGATTGAAAAATGTATTGCAGGTTTGTATGAAAACATCTTTTATATTGAAAATAGATAAATTATGAAATTTGTCATAGTAATATATTTTAGTTGTACATAAAACATGTTTTTAAGTGTAGCATAATACAAATCTTTCTGTACATTTTTTTAATATTCTGATGCAAAACAAACATTAGAATAAAGCAAAAAAATTTTTTTTTAAAACTCACCTTGCCAATGTTTATGATGGTCAATGCAAGATACCCTAAATGTTGCATGATATGAGTTAGTGACTCACTAATAACAACTGTGTGTCTATGGTATGTGGCTTCAATACCCTATGCAGAATAAAAATATATAATATAATATAATTTGTAATGAAATATATATAAAAAAAGCAAACATGATTTTTTTCTGCGTTCTATTCCTAAAGCAGCACATCAAAATGTCAAGTTTTGCTATAACTGTATTCTTTTCAGGATGTTTATGCAAATGTAATCAAATATCTTCTTATTTGTAAGAAGATATATCAAAAGAAAATAAATATTAGAAAACAACAATTAAAGAAATTTTTCAGTAAATGCAGTAAAACTAAGAAAATGCACTGAAAAAAAAATATTATTAAGAGTTAAATTAAAGAAATTTTTAGTAATAACATAGTCGTTTACTTTCAAAACGGAATTTAATAGCCACTAAAGAACATAAAAGAATTGGACAAAAAAAAAAAAAAAAAACTAGTGTTCTAAATTAAGAGAATATGCATATTTTATCGAGTTTCTCAAAAAGTACTGTATGAAAGTAAGGCTGATGTTTCAAAACATCAATAGTGTCAAACCTGTAAGCTTATACACTGAAGTGACAAAAGTCATGGGATACCTCTTAATATCGGGTCGGCCCTCCTTTCGCCCGGCGAAGTGCAGCAACTCGACGTGGCATGGACTCAACAAGTCGTTGGAAGTCTTCTGCAGGAATATTGAGCCATGCTGTCTCGATAGACGTCCATAATTGTGAAAGCGTTGATGGTGCAGGATTTCGGGCACGAACAGACCTCTCGATGATGTCCCATAAATGCTAGATGGGATTCATGTCGGGCGATCTAGGTGGCCAGATCATTCGTTGGAATTGTCCAGAATGTTCTTCAAACCAATCGCGAACAGTTGTGGCCCGGTGACATGGCGCATTGTCATCCATAAAAATCCCATCGTTGTTTGGGTACATGAAGTCCATGAATGTCTGCAAGTGATCTCCAAGTAGCTGAAAATAAGCATTTCCAGTCAATGTTCGGTCCAGTCGCACCAGAGGACCAAGTCCATGCCATGAAAAAACAGCCCACACCATTACGGAACCACCACCAGATTGAACAGTGCCTTGCTGACAGTTTGGGTCCATGGCTTCGTGGGGTCTGCGCCACACTCGAACCCTACCATCAGCTCTTAACAACTGAAATCGTGACTCATCGGACCAGGCCACGGTTTTCCATTCATCTAGGGACCAACCGATATGCTCACGTGCCCACGAGAGTCGCTGCAAGCGATGTCGTTCTGTCAGTAAAGGCACTCGAGTCGGTCTTCTGCTGGAATAGCCCAAGAAAGCCAAATTTCTCCGCACAGTTCTAACAGACAAGTTCCTTGTACGTCCCACATTGATTTCTGCGGTTATTTGACGCAGTGTTGCTTGTCTGTTAGAATTTACGACTCTTTGCAGACGTCGCCGGTCTCGGTCGTTAAGTGCAGGCGGTCGACCACTGCGCTGTCCATGGTGGGATGTTATGCCTGAAATTTCATACTCCCGGCACACTCTTGACACAGTGGATCTGGGAATGTTGAATTCCCTAACGATTTCCGAAATGGCATGACCCATGCGTCTAGCTCCAACTAACATTCCGCGTTCAAAGTCTGTTAATTCCCGTCGTGCGGTCATCATCACGTCAAAACCTCTTCACATGAATAACTTGAACAGAAATGAAAGCTCTGCGAAAGAACTGCGCATTTATACCTGTTCTACGCAATGCTACTGCCATCTGAAAATTTGCATATTGCTATCCCATGACTTTTGTCACTTCAGTGTATATGCAAGTGGGTTGTACATATAGAGGGCCAGTGTTTAGAAGAGTAAACGGCAATTTTCACTTTTCTTTCATTTGCACACTTAAAAATTATTTTGTGGTGTTTTTCTGTAACATTCGGCGAAATTCAAAAGCAAACAGTTAAAATAAGTAAACATGAATGCTTAGATGGTGAAATGAGCTGATAATCATAGCGAGACTGGAAATAAGACTGTCTCAAATGCATGTAGATTGCTGGAAACTGAAATGTGATGCCCAAGTCATGTCTAATTTAGGTAAAAGTTTAATTATATTAAATCTTTTAAAAAAATCTGGAGCAAGGTTATCTAGAGCTATGACTGCCAATGAAGATCCACATTTGGTCATTGCAGCAAGGCAAAATAGGAGTCCAATAATTTAAAGTTCTCTAGTGACCTTCATGTGGTTACTGGAATCCAAGTTATTAGGTTATTGTTTCCAAAAGCTATATGAGAGAGGTCTGTTCACAAGAAAACCTGCTGTTTACATCCTACTCACTTTCATGCACAAAGACAAGTTTAGCATTGTACAGAGAACATTGACTTTGAACAGAGATCAGTAGGGGATTCTTCTATTAATGGATGAGTCCTGGTTCTACTTAAATAGTTATTCTCATAAAATATTCTTTGGTGCACAGGGCACAACCTAACCAGATCATATGGGAGATAACATTCTAAAAGATGAAGTATATTAATTATGTCTCTCAATTTGCAGTAAGAAACAGTATTTTAGATTATGTAACTTATTTTCCTCAAAACAAAACATTCCAGAAAATACGATTAAAATTTTATACAAAAGTTAAATTTTATTATTACCTTTAACATTTCAATCATTCGACACAAAGCTAAAACACACGTCTTTGTCATAGGCTTAGACAATGCAACATGAAGACTCATCATTGTTTTCAATGTATGATTAATAAGCCATGCTAACTTAAGGCCCTAAAAGTAAAAAAAGGTTTTAAATACAAGCAATAACATTTATTTTAAAATGCAGAAGAGCGAAAAAAAATAATTATTGATAAACATTTTAAAGTAAACATTCAAAAACTATAGATTGCATTTAAAATATCCAGCAGATACTCATTTTTTAAAAATAAAACGCTTATTTTAATAATTTTTTGATTAAATTATTTTAATCATAATTACTAAATTATTACTTACTTATCTAATTAAAATCTTCCTAACTTAGCTGATTTAAGGTTTGTAAACTTAAAAATAATTTAAAAGTAAAATAACTTAAAGGAATAAATCATAGCTATTAAAATTACTTAAATTAAATAGCAATGATTAACTTGTTAACACTAGAATGCCTCTCCTTTTTTTTTCTCTCTTATTGAAAAAGAACATAGGAGCTTAAATTAGGCTTACCAGTATCATATTTTTGGGAAACTACAAAGTTTGAAATTAGGCAGATATTATAAATAATATGCAACTCAATTGAAAGCAATTCCAAAATAAAATAGTATTAACTTAACATTATCTTTCTTTCCTTTTATTCATAATATTATACAGTTATAATGTCTTAAAGTTCTGTACAATAATCTATCTTAGAAAATATTTAGAATGAACTTTCCTTTACATATAATTTATAGTGACACAAATTGATAATTAAAAATGTAGATCAATACAACCACAATATCAATCCAAGGCTAATATAATATAGTCACAAATATGAATGGAAATCAGAGCTTCTCAACATTATGACATTGAATTAAATACCCCCAGGATGCATTTCTGGGTACTGCTTGCCAGGTTACTTTAATCCCATTTCACAATATGTGTGGTAGCTGATGGACAGTAATGAGCTGATAGATGGGTGGGTTACCATATCCAATTACCACTTCCAATTTGAAAGTAAATAACTCAAAATGGTGATAGACAGAAGCATGAAACCATGGTGTTATTATTAAAAAAGCCATGAGAATCTTATACAGAAAGCTCAAAAACGTTTGTTAAAAATTGCGCCGATAGAAGGCGACATTATGGAGCCCTATAACGTGAGCTTAGATACCAAGAACAATTCACCATTCAAATATAATGAAAAATTACACTTTAGCATATAATGAAAAAAATTCTCGAAGTGATGTAATCCATAAATCGTGTGTTTATTGTGTAGGAGTACAACCGATTAAATCACAGCTCTATTGGTACAAGGAGAAGTTTTCAAAAGGTCGCCCTGGGCTTTTTCCAGTCACAAAAGCCCAGGGAAAAATAATTTGTGACTATACCAAAAAATTTCAACAGGCAACGTGGGCGCTGCAGAAATGTGAGTCCAACCCACTCCGCCGTGACACCTAAAAATGCAACAACACTTACTGCAATTACTGAGCGTCATCCGAATAAATCTGTCGGCAGAACTTGCAGCTGAATCAGGAATCCAGCACATATAGAATCCCACGAAAGACATTATACATCCTTCCACACAAGATTCAATGCTGTCACGCCATACCAGTTCAAACTGAACGACAACGAAATGCGCGACGTGATTGATGGTTCTGATTTCAATATCAGCCGAATATGGTTTATAGACGAGGCTTATTGGCGATTTTGGCGTACCCAAAACTCACATTTGTATCCAACACGACCACTCCTTATCCCAAAATTTATCGTTTGGGCTGCAATCTCTTGCAAAAGCATCATTGGGTCCTTTTTCTTTAGAGAAACTGACGGCTGACCGATATATTGCACTTTTGAACCAATTTTGTCGCCAATCAATAAGCAGTGAAGGATCGACCAGGCACAGCGTGATTCATGCAAGATGGGGTTCACCCACACAGTACACAAAACATTTTTGACATTCTAGATGAAAAATTCGATGCTCAAATTCAAAATTCTAGTCATGAATGAACTGCCTGCCATTTAAAAAAAAAAAAAAAAAAGGCATAGACTGGCCTTCATATCAAACAGATCTTATCCCTACGTCTACTTTCTGTGGGACACGTCGTAGGACATTGTATACCACAATATTTTAACAATCAAAGAGCTGGAGAGGGCTATTTGTTAAACTTTAGGATCTATTTCCAGTGACAAACTACACCGACGATTTCATACTTCATTTACGACATGTGTGCAGTGTGAAAGGTGCAAATTTTGAATCGCTTTTGATGTGAAGGCAATGATGGCTTCCATTACACACTATGTGCAGCCTATTTATGTTAATGCTACCTGCAAACAATTTTGAGGTTTCTGATACAGATGACTTTTTTTAATAAACAGATCACTGATTTCATACTTCTATCTACCACCGATTCTGAGTTATTTATTATCAAAGTTAGTGGTCCTACGTGAAACTTGCTGTATTTTATATATATATATACATAATGAACACATCCAGCAGAAATTTTGTGTTACTTTATTTAATTCTGCTGTATTCTTTTCAATATACAGTAACATAAAGAATAAAAACAAAAACCTTGTGCATTTCTGATTTCTAGTTCATGACTTTAACTACCACACCATTTGGTTAATTGATGGTAAGGATACTTAACTATATTCAAGCAATTAAAATTTTCATAGTCATTTTTCTTGAAAATTGTTGAGAGATGCTTTAGCTAGCTAATATTTTAATCATAACCTACATAAAATAAAAATTTCAATCATATTGATCATGGACTTCTTTCTTAGTTCAGATAGTCTCAAAATCATAAGTCAAATGATTAAGGAGACCAGACAACAAGCATGAGCCAATAATCAGTTCCCCAAAATGAAATACATTTACAAAACTCTGTTCATATGTTTTCAAGAATTAAGCACAATAACTATTAAGCATGTCTGTAATACATAGAAATTAACAATTTAACAAAAGTCAAGGAAGGAAACTAGTTAAATTAAAAATCTGTGAAAGTGGTCAATGTATTTGGAATGTGTAAAAGTTATTCTAGTTCTAATGTTAAAAAATATTTCTTAACTCCAATATCAACTTAGAAATGTAAAATACTTAAACATAAAAATGAACTTAGATAATAAGAAGAGTACCCGTAATAAGAGGGAACATTTTCTGTTCAGATCATCAATTAATTTACCAGTATCCTTAAGACAAGAATCCATTTTTACCATCCATGCTGATGTCTGAATATAAAAGCCTTGAGCTTCTCTGTAAAATAATGAGCATATAAAAATATACTTTAGAGCCTCTGGAATATAATATACTTCATTAAAATATAATCATAACATACAAAATAAAATGTTATTTCATTAAATTTAGTTATTAATTGAAATATATAAAAATAATGAAAAAATATACAAGGTGATTCAAAAGTCAACAAAAAATTTTAAAAATCAATAATTCAAAACAAATTAAAGACAGAAACTCTTGGACATAAAAGAAATTTGATTTTTTTTTTTTTTTTAGAAAAAAAATAATATTGGTACAAAAATTTAAATTGCTTACCACCAGATGACACTAGCATTTGAGCAGCTGTATGCTATGCAAGATTAAACATTTAGCAGATTAGCGGCTAACAAATGCTAGTTGCGCCATTCATTATTCAGAAACATAGTTGTCATTAGAAAAATCACACTATTCACAGCATTATGCAACATTTCTGGTAGCATTTAATATACATTTCCAGAATACATCTTTCAATGTGCCAATAACACAGTTTTTTTCCTGGTACACTTTTAATTTCAGATATCCTCACAAGCAGAGGTGGGAGTTCAAAATATTTTTGAAGGAGTCAGTGTGAGGAGTTGGTTTAAAAAAATTAGACCACCGGTTCTTTCCTAAAAATAATCATTAAATAAATCATTTTTCCAATGTTCTTGGAATAAATGTTAAGGAGGCAATTCAATTGTATAATTCAATATACAACCATTAGCTGCTTTAACAGCATACTAAGTAAGTGTTGATACATTTTTATTAGTACTGAGGTGTATAGAAAAACTATCTTGGATTAGCAATGACAGAAGATCTTATAAAAGCTATTCTATTAAGAAAAAATATAGCATCTTAGAATTTATAATGTACAATTTTCATTCACTTGTCTTATGTTATTCTACAAAACTATTATTTTTATAGGATATATTATTTTTTGTAAGCAAATTTAGAGCATAAGAATTCTTTTAAGTTAGTGTAAATACTACACCTTTAAAGAAATATCATTCTGCAGTGGATCCCGGGCCATTGTGGGATTTCCTGTACTGTGTATGGTCATTACTAGGAGGCTAGGACCCTTATGGGCTAAACATAACCCTGTATTTCCTTCATTTCGTTGCTGTTTTTATGTTCCTTGAGTTCATTTTATTTTATTGCTCATTGTAGCCTGCCATTAGAAATAATAAAAAGAAGCAAAAAAAAAAAATATATATATATTGTCCAGCAAAAACTGTTTTATAAATATATGAGAGTTCAATGACAGTAATTTATTTAATTTAAACATTTTTTAAATCCATTAGTAAGGATCACAAAACATAAATTTACAAAAAAAGAATAGGGAGTCAATATAAAAATCTGATTCAGGAGTCAAAAGTCGAAAATATTTTAACCAACTCCCCACACCTGAACACAAGAAAGTGTCACAAGATGCAAGATCGAGCTTTGGGTGGCCGTACATGAACTGAAGATGCAACTCCCCTCAATGTCGAATGTAGCAGAAAAGTGTACAGATGCAGAAAAATGCAGGGGTGTTCCATCTTGCGTTAAGATGAATGTATGCAGTGATTGCATAGCACTGATTAGTAATAGTAACCATTTTAGAATAGACCCTGTAACTTTCTTGAAGAAAAATGGTCACATTAAAAAATCAATGGTTAAGTCACCGCAGACTAACTTTTTGGCCGATGGAAGAGTTGTTTAATAAAGGCATGTGAATGTTTAGTACTCCACACTCAGCAGTTATGACTGTTGACACAACCAAAGAAATGTGAAATAGGCTTCATTTTTCCAAAGTACTATTATAAAATAATCGTTACCTTGTTCCATTCTATTGAACATGTAATTGCGAAATCTTATTTTTCCAGCGAAATTTTTGTTAATTTTTATAAGTATTTCGTGATATTTGTATGTCTGTATGTTTAAAAGCAGTAAAATAAGGGCCAATTTAAAAGATAATTAAAGACATGTAAAATGCAAACATCCAGTTTTCATCTAATTTAAAAAAAGATTATTTCAATGGAAAACTTTTATTAACAATTGAAATCATAAAGAGAGAAAAATTAGGGAAAAAATAGTGCCAGTTAAAAAAAATCCACATCAAGTAATCCAAAGAAGAGATATCAGCAAATTAAGACAAAATTGTGGAGAAAAAATTACACTGATAAGTAATTCGAGATTTCAATGATGTTAATTTTATAGAATTCAGAATTAAAATAAAATAAAAGACAGTATCAGGTGAAAGCAACAGATAGGATAATGATATTGCCTATCATCGATTATAAAAAATTAGTTGATGATTATCTATTTCCGTGTTTATGCCAACTTTAAAATAGAGATTTATTTAAGAGTGTAAGTCATATAGTGTTAAATGGTAGGTTGTAATCTTTACTGATAATAGGAAACTTTCATGTGTTGAAGAAAAACTAAATGGAAGAGATTTTTGTACTAGTAATGAAACTTCTATTTTTTTATTGTTTAATTTGATATAGACAAATAAGAGAATTTGTCTATACCAAATTAAAAATTGAAAAAAAATTAGTTTGCTGAAATCACAGTAACAATTTTAAATCACCTAAAGTACACTACTTTAATATTCTAAGTTGTCTGAGTTAGTGTATATGTAAATCGCACTGTTTAGAAGAAAAGCAGTATCAAATAAAAGAGAGATATTCAACTAAGTATAATAAATAATTTATAGGCTGTAAGAGAAAAGTGCTTGATGATGGCAAAGGTTTCATTATGAATAAGAAATCTTATCAATAGAGAGTGAACATTTCAGTGTTTTACATTATTATTATTTATTTATTGTGTGTGTGTATTATGAAATCATATTTAAAAGAATTTTAATTACAACTAGTGAGAATTATCAATTAAGAAAAACAATTCATGTCTAATAATAATACATAGACTTTATTAATTTTAATATAAATCTTTCAGTATATTCAGATACTAACACAAAGATTAAAACAAGAAATAATAAATAAAGGTATTCTATTATAACTTTATTATAGTGGAATATTTTCCAATGCAATTTAAATATTATTCTATTATTATTTACACTTAAGAATAATAAATTTAATTAAAATACAATATAATTTGTTTAAGTAAAACCTTTTCAATTATATTGTGTGAAATTTTTATAAAATAACACTAATTCAATTTCCCTGATAACTCGATTTTTTTTATACTGAAAAGGGAATAAAAGACTATATTAATGACAATAGTCAAAAATTAGATATTAAAATCCATTGAGTTTCAGTTTAATATAAATTTTACTAAATAAACTTAAAAGAAAAACTCACTTAGTTAAATTTTGACTACGGTTTATCAAATAAGTTTGCCTAGCAAGCTTTACAGCTTCTTGAGTTTTCCTTTCTATATTGCGTGCCAAGACAGGAAGTCTTGTTAACAAAAATTGATCTGGAAACCACAGAAGGTTACTGATTAGTGGCACAGCTGGAACCTATTCAGAAAGAAATAATATTAAGAAAGTAGAAATTTTAGGATAACGCCAATATTATTTGAAACAGATAATAACTTTTAATAAAATTACATTACTTAAAAGTATTATCAAAAAATCATAACAGTCTATCTTCAAAATGAATCTTGGTTCTTTTTAACAAACACATTTTTTTTAAATAAAAGACATCTCTGTAAAACATTAAATAGGAAAAAGAGGCATAAATATATATAATTTAAAAAAATCAATATGGAAAAACCTAACAGAAACTAAGTAACAGGAGAAAATTAGTACTGACAGAAGTATTCTTTATATATTTCTGTGATATGGAAATTCGGTACTTACGTATTAACGCTACCTTGGCTACAGTTGCGCCAATAAAGAGCAATCTTATTGTTCGCATGCGCACGCAGTTATCTTTTGAACGCCAACCGCAGCTACAGATTTGACGGTTTTTAAAATTCTGCTTCCCTCAAACCAGTTGTCTTTTCTAAGTCCCACATGATAAGGACACTGACTGAAATTGCATTTCCAAAAACTTACGTTTACCAAAATAAAGTTTCATGTCATGGGAATTGGGACATTTTCGTTTTTTTTTGGTAAAATATTTCGCTCCTGAAAAAAATAAAATTACATCTTGTTCTGTTTCTGGCAAATCCCAAATACGCATTTTCGTTGCACTAAAAATGGCGTCAAAATCAGCAAATCTGTAGCTGTTAGATTGGCGCCACTTAAAAACCGCCAAATCTGTAGCTGTTAGATTGGCGACACTTAAAACCGCCAAATCTGTAACCAAGGCAGTGTTAATAAGTAAGAACAGGAAATTCTTTTTATGACAAAATAAGAAATAAAATATAAGGTAATAAATAAAATTTCTACCTTTTTATATGTGTCCCACAAAGCTTTGAAAAGTTTTTTATCTGCAGTACGAAATAAATGAAAGTGTAAAACAAATAAGCAGCATATATCAGGAAGCTTTACACGAGCATCAAATTCATCATTTATATCACCTTAAAGAAATTAAACATGTTTTTTTAAAATATATATATATTAAACATACATAAAAACTAATATGTTAAAAAAGTAGTATTGTACAAACCTATCTTAGTGTCAACAACCAAAAATTGGTTTTTAATATTCTGAGCAAATTCATCAGCAAACGCACTGTTTTTTGATACAAAATTTTTTCCATCATCAAAATTTTGTTCAACGCAATCCTAGAAAATAAATATTTATAATGAAAGAAAAAATATTTTAATAATATATAAATATATATTACAATATTATTTACAAATATTTTAACAATATATAATAAAAAAGAAAAGTTTTAGATAAATAAATTCTTTAGACCTTTATTGATTTTAGTGCTTTTGACTATTATTTTAATCCAAGCAGATATTTAAATTGCAGCAGACTAAAGCATATACTCACTAATAATAATAATAATAAATCATTGCTCATATTTAAAATGCTTGCCAACACAACAAATGCTAAATTTTATGAAAAAGAAAGAATTACCTAATTTTTACATTTTTATAACTAATTCCAAATTTCATTATGTTTTTAAAAATAATCAGATCAAAATTGCTATAATACTAGAATGTAATTAATCATACAGCATTATAAAATATTATAATCACAAAAATTTAAGCAAATTAAAGACAACCTGATATAATGAAATAATTTGTCTATAAGTGTCACTGAATTGGTTTATTTACAGTGCTAAGTTTTGCTTAAACTAGAATTCATCATCAAATTTTTGACCAAAATATATTACTTTCAGTTTTAAAATGGTTTTCTTGGTACATCATGCAACTTGAATGAACAATCTTTCTGCTTATGACTTAAAGTTAAAAATCTGCTTTTCTCCTTTCTGTCCAGTACCAAAAGATTTATAAATCCTCTTTTAAAATCAAAATTTATTCAAAAAAAATTGAATGTTCACTTTATAATAAATTCTAATATTAAATACAAATGCATAAATCATAATGATTATTTTCGCTGATATATTATGAAATATAATTTTATGCCCAGAAAACATTTCTCTATATCTATCAGTAAATTGATGTCTGTTTTTCAGGTGTCCATCTTGATTAAATTCTAAACAAAGAATTTCTTTTATGAGATACTCAATAAAAAGATATTTTTAAAAATTTTAATGAATTTAAATAATTTCTTATTACATTTGTTAAATTTAAACACTAAAATTGTGATATTAAAGATTTATCAAAATAGGTCAAATCATATTTCAACTTTAAGGCATTTTGAAGAATAAAACTTACAATAAAAATATTTATTTAGCAGTAATCACTTTAAGAAAATAAGGTATAAAATAATTAAAATTAATTTTTTATTAAAACATATAAAAGAATACCAGTAAGATGCTTCCTTCCAATAATTGTTTCTCCAGTTTGCCAATCAGTTTTTCAAAAGGTCTCAACTTTTCAGAATCAAAACCTAATTTTGATGGATTGTGATGAATAGAAACTAGCATTCTTTTTGTATTGAGTCCAATGCTCACGAAGGCTTACTTGAATATCAATAATTTCATCGAATGTCACTAAGATCGTTAACAAAGATCCTAAGTATTTATAGACTGTCTAAAAATAAATATTGGTAATAAATTTAAGAAATATTAATATTTTATAAAAAAATGTTATTTATATAAATAGATTCTTCAAAAATAAATTTTATTATTGTGTACTTTAATTTTATAAATTATTTAAGAAAAAGAGGAAAAATTATACACAAATAAGTATGTGTGTATCATATATATATTAGATTTATTGAATATTCAATGATATACATGTTGAAATTGGAATTATAAAAAACATTATGGCCTTAAATGCAAAAATAATTGCAGTGCATATTATTTTGATTAAAAATTTCACTATTCAGGTTTTCAATTATTAATCTGACGCCATAGACATACCTGCATCTATAGTTAGGAAAGCCTTCTGAATGACATTACAAAGGTATCTGTATAAAATCCAACAAGTTCAGCAATTGTTGCTAGATGATGGACCATAGCATAAAGCAGTTGCACATTAGACTATTTTGAAAATGGCTCTTCATTATTTAGTATTTTATAGCTGGATCAGGTACACTTCTCATTAAGTAAAGGAGTTAATTCTCAAAATTGCTGCATTTGAACTACTAGCAACCCTAACGAGCATGCTGCAATATCATTGCAGCAAGAAAAAAGTCGTGTGTTGTGGATTTACTACATTGTCCATGATTAGTCGTTCGATTTTCGAAAAAATGCTGTGACATGGGCCTAAAAGCTTGCACCCTAACATGTACATGAATTACAATTTTTTTTTTTACATACCACTATCTTTCCTAACCTATATTATTGCAATGAACAGGCATAACTGTTTTATGCCCAATGGAGTTTCCACTGCAAATGGATGTCAAGTGATAGTTACTGTAGTCAATGTTTGGCACGGGGTTTTTTTTTTTTTTTTTTTCAGAATCTATAGCAGAAATGAATGGCCCCCAAGATCAACATATCCCACATCCAGTGACCTTTGTGGGGTTAACTCAAATAACATCTATAGTTCTTACCAACTTTGAAAGATGGCATACATCAAAAAGTAGCAGCCATTTTCATTGATCTGCTGTTCCCTGCTGCATTGTGCATAATACAGCAACTGTAGTTATCAATCATGATGATATAAATGTATCATTTTACAGTTATTGTCACACGTTTTGTATTCCCACAAAATCTAGAGCATCTTATATGGTCAAGAATTTGAACTAAATTTTTTTTTGTGCCAAATAAAACCCTATACTATTGTGTGCATTATGCATACACCCTCTCACAGTATTTAAATCTGCAACTGCATGTCACTCCAACATATAGGTCTTTTCTTATTGCATTTTACTTTTGCCCGGAACTTTTGAATCACAAAAAGTAAATAGAAATCGGAAAATATCTAACTCACGCTTTCTTATTATTTTAAAACAGTAATTTGTTTCAATTTCATCTCATTTTTCTTCTTTCATATAAATTAAAATATTAGAACCAAATATACTACCATTGAAAATCAAAGAGAGTTTTAAATATTTGATATTTTTTGTGAAATACTTTTAAATAAATACTTACAAATAATAAAATTGTCATATGTTTTGGTTCATAAATAATAACAAAATTCAACATTTTGCTAAAGGGTTACAATAGGTTTAAAAACTCCCAATGCTAGGTAAATATTGCAACTATACTTATGCAGGGTATCCTAAAACATAATTTATAAATTTTACATGCTGGTCTGTCAGACAATGATGCAAAATGTGTCCATAAGTCTTTCCACGACTGGAGAGTAATGCTATATTTGAATGGATGTATCATGTAGCATTGTGGATCCTGTATACTGATGAAATTATTTTTCATGAGACAGCATCCTGAATATGCACAACATACATGTAGAGGTACATAAAACCCCAATAAGCACATATACCTTTGCAAAACACCAGTATCTCACTATAAACATTTCAAGTTATACTATAGGTGACTTTTAAATTGATCTTTATCAAGCACTTCAACAAGGTTAATTATCACATTTTTTAGAAAAGTTGTTGCCGAATATGTTGGATGACATTTTTGCAACTATTGTACACATAACTGGTTTCAGCAAAATGTGTGAGATAACCTCAATAGAACCTATTATTAACTATCCCACCCTATGGGGATATATAATTTTCCTAGTATACCAATATATATGATATGTGATAGCAACGCCTGACATATCTGGTTTCAGTAGAAATGTCCTGGATCACCTTGATAGAAATCCTCAATGCTGGATTGGCAGAAGCGGTCAGCTGCATAGCCATGACAAACCAACTCTATACCCCTGGATTTCTTCCTATTGGGGTTATATATGATGTTCTTAGCATACAGATATATGTGACAGTAGTTTCTTCACAACATATTTGGTTCAAGCAGAAATGCACTGGATCATTTTGTCACAACGTATATTAATTGCTGAATTGGCAGAAGTGCTCAGCCATATAGACACCCCAATCCCTCTACTTCACACACTGGATTTCTTATTGGGATATATGATGCATATAAAATATAGTATCATACCCCAGCATATAAAATACATGCAACATTGATTATCGATCTCATAGTGGAAATGGTGACATGCCAGTGATACACTTGTCCACTTTCAATGGGCATCAATCAATGTATAAACACTGGAAGTATACATTGTGTTTGATGGAAAGAATTTTCAAGATTTTCATAATGTTATAATGATTTTTTAATTTATATGCATTGTTAAGTTTGTTTTTGTTAATAAAGCCATATAAACACCCTTATCACCTTTCTTTCCTTGTATATCAGTTATGTGGTTGTAACACCACATAGTTTGATTTTGGACACAACTTCCTACATAAAAATTTTTTCATATTAAGTACATTAAGTTTGTAAATAAATTTGTATATAGAAAAAATTGTATTGTCAGTATTAAGTAATATAGTTTTAAATTTATTTTATGAATCTTTATTTTATTTTAGCAAAAATGATTTATGATTAATAATTGTTATATAACTTATTTGATTTAACTGAAATTAAATTATTATTTAAAATATTTAAGCATAAAATAAAAAAAAAGTATTTTAAAACCTTACTTGAAATGTACATCAGTAACATCAATTACAGCAACACCATTTTTACCATTATTATATAATGCACTAAGTTGATGAACAATGTTTTTTACAACACTGTAAATATGCTTAATAAAACAAGAAAGTTCCTAAAAAAAAAAATACATAAAAATAATGAAATAAATCTTAATTATTTAAATTTAATAATTAAGATAGTAAAGATTAAATAAGTAAAATTAATACTATGAAGGTAAGTACAAAATTATTGCACTAAAAAGCAAAAACAAGAAAATAAGTTTTTAAAGATAAAGTAAAAGTAATAATTTTAAAAGATGAAAATTATAGCAAAAATCATTTATATATTATTTGTGAATGCATACTATATGAATAAACACTGAATGCAAGAAATATACAAAAAAACTTTTGATAGTAAAAATAATAATAAACATTCATAGTTTCTAATCTCTAAATTTGTTATTTTTTAAAAATATATTTTCATATTATTCAACCATTTCAAAATGCTCCTATGCATGAGTAGTTCTCAGAGATCTGATTATAAAACATACTTGAACAATGAATACTAGGCTCATGTTACCATAAAATTATGCTATATTACAATACATAAAAATTATATTTTGAAAGTTTTATTCATGTAGATGTCAACACAGAAATTATTAAAAAGACAAATTATATTCTACATAATACACTAAACTGAAAAGGTATTTGTAATATAAAAATTCAAACTAAATTTATTAATCTTGAAATAAAAGTATTTAATGCGAATGAATATTATTGACTTTTTTTAACTTGAATGAAACATATTAAAAACGAGTAAGAATTTATTAACCTCAATTAATTTGAAATATTTTTATTATTAAAAATAAGTACCAAATAGATATTCTACAGATCAGGTTTTTCAGAATTAAAAATTTTCTAGAAAAATTTGATGAACAGAATATCAATGTCTATCAATTTTATTTTGACATTAAGCAAGCATAAGATACTATTAACATATAGCAACTTTTTAAAATATTAGGTGTATATGATTATTAGACTTATTCTCACATCCACTGTTACTACGTACAATGTTCTCTCTCTCTAGAAAGTTTAAAATCAAAACTGGATTACAGTAGAGGTGTACCTTCTACGATCCTCTTCAACATTTGCCATGAAAAGGTTATGAGCAAAACTCTTTCATCGGAGAAATGAATTTCAATTACATTACTGTATGCTGGTGACATTCTCATTACTAGAAGAATTTTAATAAAACTACTTAAGAAATTTCGAAATGAGGCAAAAATTTCTTGGATTTGATATATATATATATGCTTTTGGACAGAAACGAAACTATTAGGAAAGGAGTTTCCATCATAAATAATAATTAAAAATTTGACAGTTTCCAAAATTAAATATCTCAAGACAGTGATTACGGAGGAAAATAAAATGACATAAGAAATCAAAGCTAGATTTGCTGTACACAATAAAAACAACACAGAATTTCTCCCTGCAAAGAATACTTAGATATGGAACTACCACAAGACAAATTAAATTTAAAATACATAAGACCATTATTAAATCAGCTGTAATTTATTGATAAAAATATGGGCCCTAATGCAATGGGAACAGAAATGCTTATTACTTGAGAAAGAAAAATTATGAGAATTTTCATCATACAACCTGCATAAAAGGAATCATTCGACCAATATATATGTGAGCTTCGCCATCTTGAAGTGCTTCTCTGTCAGAAGCTTCTGCATGAAAAAAAAGGGATTTTAAATTTTATTTAGGAGAATATTACCTAAATATTGTAATTAATCAATCAATCCTCTTAAAATTTAATGCAGCATTTTAATTAATAAAAATTAAAATGATTGGTATTTAAAATGAGTGAAAGTTTTAATTGAATTAAAAATACCATAAAAACTTGTATGCTACAAATATTAATATTTAGCAGAAATGAAAATAACTCTTCAATACAGTGTTCTGAACCTCTGAAAGAATTTATTTTACAGATAAAACTTATATTTTCTAAGTAATATACAAATTATAAAGTGAATATGTGACAAAACCTTTTTAGGGAGCACACACATATTTAAGACATTAAATATCCTTAAGAGTTCATCATGTACATGTATTTTTAATTAATCATACATGTATGCATTTATAAGGAAATAACATGGAAGTTCTAGAAACTATATAAATGAACAAGATCACATTAATTTTTTGTTTATATTCTATGTAAATATACAGATTAAGTTCTCTTGTTAAAATTTTGTTAGCATGTTGGCAAAAGCACCTAATTTTAGGTCAAAAAGGATTCACTATCCAGATTTTTCTGCAAAAACACTTTCCTGCATTGACAACAAGCTACATCTAACATATGTTGAAAAACGTTTCTGTATTTTTTTTTTTTTTTAATTTTGACAGTGTAACATGTTTCAAAGACAAAATAATGAATTCTTAAATTTAAAATTTTTTCTTTTCATCTGGTAGAATAATGTTTTTATTTAATGTATGTACTGATTTAACACATTTTTAAATACTTTTTAGATATAGATTATGGGATTATATATATATATATGCATATATTTACATACTGCTAAATTCTATGATTACACTTACGTAACCAGTAATTAAAAAGAATGGAAGGAAAGAGATGTGGACTCATCAATAACTGGGCACAGCATCATTTTCACTTATCAAAGTAAGAACCTCAGAATGTGGAAGTTTGAGAACCAACCACTGCTTTAATTTATTCTTTAAAGTACATTATGATTGCAACAGGTAACATAAATTTGATGAATAAATAAATAAATGAAATAATTGTAATACCTCCTTCACCATAAAATAATAAAGCAGGAAAATATTTTCTTTTAGCTTCAGAACAAATATTATCAACCTCACAACATAATACTGCAAGAACTGAAATAATTTTGTTTAATACTTTGTTATCAGTAGAAATTAACTCAAGGATTGAAGTCTTTTCTTTGGGTAATAACTGCAAAATAAAAAAAGAATTTTTTTGTTAATAAATATTCTATAACTAAATTCACTATACTTTTTTATAGAATATGGTTAGGAAGTTTGATGATTATATAATGAACTTTAGACTTGAACTTAAATCTAGAACTGCTTATTTTTTTTTTTTTAAATTTTAAAACAGAATCTAAAATTACCATTGTATGAGATATTAAATAAAGAAAAAATATCTAACTGTAGCATTACTGTGTGTGTACACCCTTAAACTTTGAAGACATATGAATTATATCATGAATAATTGAACAAAAACTTTTAAATTAACTATTTTAGTCATACACCTTTACAACAATAATATAAATGAAATTTTACACAGCTATAAATATCAAAGCAAATAAATGAATCAATAATATAAAAGATGATTATAATGTGTTATCAATAACCATAAATAATAATTGAGTTTCTTTTCTATATCTCTTTAAAAAAATGTGGGTTTTTTTCCCCTTTAAGATTTATTTTTACATTGAGAATCATTATTTGAATAGTTTTCAATATCTAAATTTTCATACACTTTTATTTATTATTATTTTTTTCTGTGGCTCTGATTTTGAAATATCAGATCACTTCCCAAACAATACAAGTATAAAAAGAGTTTTAACAGGCACAAGAAAGAAAAAAATGTTATTTAGGGGCGATAATGCTTTGATATAAAGTAATCATTAAGAAATACAAGTAACAGTAAAAATATGTGTTCTTAATTTTGTATCATTTAATGCAACAGGTTAATAATTAAAATACTCACTCACACTGTCCAAAAATCTAAAATTGTTTATTTTTTAAATTTTAAAACAATATCTAAAATTACCACAATATGAAATACTAAATAAAGAGATAAAAATGCTAAATGTAGCATTAATGTGTATTTACACCCTAAACTTTGAAGACATATGAAAATTTTTCTTGAAAGAGTATTGCTTTTTTTCGCCTTCAATATAGCAAAAACTCGTTTTGCATCAGCTTTCATCTACGAATTTACTTATCTGTTAATAAATATTATTAAGAGTATTGTATTTAAATTTAATTTGCTAAACTTTGAAGACATATGAAAATTTTTCTTGAAAGAGTATTTCTTTTTGATATCTTTATAATCTTTTAATATTTTCATAATATTTATTTAATATCTTAAGCTATTCTATAATGCTTTGGCACTATTATTTTTATAGGATATATATATTTTTTTAAGCAAATTTAGAATTCAAAAAATGATTTTTAAGTCAGTGTAAATATTACATCTTTAAAGTTGTAAAAAATACACTGCTATGAAAACTGTTTTTATAGATAACGAGTTCAATACAAGTCATGAACTTATTTCATAAATTCTTCTAAACCATTAGTACAGATTAGTACATAAAATTAAGGAAAAGTCATGAATCAGTATAAAAATCTGAATCAGGTTTTGTAAATTTTTTGACTGATTCCCACCCTTGGTCAGAAGATTAACATGGCTTTGCTGAAGTATGAAAAAATTAAACACAAAATTAGAAAGGAATAACATTTCCATTCTTTCAGATGTTGAAGGTGATCCTTCTCCATACTGAAACTGATCATACATTGAACTTCGGATACTATGATGTTGAGTATGTTTTCCTTTCATGTATTTTAAAGACAGAAAATAAGCCTTTTTTTTACTAATTTGTGAAGCATTGTTTGATGAACAGAAATTTTATAATAGAATTTTTTTTTTTATTTTCCCTTAATTTTAGGAAACAAGAATAGAGGGAAAAAAACAATAAATATGAGACTGATAATCATAACTGATACACTTACCACCAAGGAAACTGGATCAATTTCATATTTCCAAACATCATCTAATGTTTCATCCAATGCATGCTCAATAGCTCTTAACTGGTTACTATATCCTTCTAAAAACTTTCCATATTTTCGTAGTTGAACTTCTTCAACTATTTCTAAAATGAAACATTAATCATTCAGCTATATAATGGATGAAGAACAAAAATATTTCTTATGCAAATAAAAAAACATAGAAAACCAAAGACATAACAGAAAATTCAACTTTTTTTCTTAAATTCAGAGGAAGAAAATTTTTAATAATTAAATCAAAAGTAAAAATATGTTTTTTTTCTTTTTATTATTAATGCTTAATACTTTAAGAAGCTTCCATGCTTTTGGTCAATAACTTCCTTAGAAAATAAAAAATTGAGAGGAATTTTTTTTTCTTTTTAAAGGAAGAGTTGGAAAATTAAACAGAAATAAAAATGGAAGAATATAAGGCTGTAAATTTCAAAAGGTAACACAACAACAAATAATTCCATTCCATAATTTATAATATTATACAATAATAATCATTGAATTGTAAAAATTCACCTCCAACTGTTTAGGCTATCAGCATGCGTTTCTCTTATTTAAAACATACCAACTAAAGAAAATTAATAGAAAAACAGTTCACATGAAGTTAAAATATAATATGAGGGTAAAAAAAACCCTAATATATATATATATATATATATAGAGAGAGAGAGAGAGAGAGAGTTTCAATATAAATAGGAATTCCCTTACTACTGTGCCAAGCCCAAAAAAAGTAAGACCAATTATTTTTATTTTCAAAAAACCCTTTATTTATTCTTCCAAATTTATTTCGTCATCTTCAAAGTAATCCTCGGGATACAATACACTTATGCCAACTTTTTTTCCAATCCTCAAGCATGCTAAAAATGTCATCGGCTGGGGATGGCCTTCAAGCGTGCCGCGATTCATGCTTCATCTCTTCAATCGACCGAACGTGTCCTCGAATCGGTCTTTTGAGTTTGCGGAATAGCAGGAAGTCGCACGGTGTGAATACGGTGGTTGTGGTACGATGTGGGTTTCATTTTCGGCGAAAAAGTCACGAAGAATCAATGCAGTGTTTTCGGTACCAATAGAGATTTGACGCGTTTGAAGCAAAAATGGAATTAACCTATCCTTTTTGAAATTCCAACATCATCAGCAAGGTCTCTAATTGTAAATTGACAATTTGCAAGCACCAAATCTTTTAATTTTTTGGACGTGAACTTAGTCGGTTGAGGCTGATGGTCGATCAGAGGGCTCTTCGTCTTCAACACGTTCTTTGCCTTCTTTGCACTGTTTATACCACTTCTAAATATTTTTTTCCAATATAGGAATGCTCGCCGAATGCCTTCTGCAACATTCTATACGTTTACGCAAACAAAATTTAATGCAAATTCTTTGCACAATTAATTCAGACATTTCAAAAATCACGGAATCAGTTTTTAGCGTCTCACAAAAGCCATGTGTAACTCAAACACTAATAAATATTTTGATGTCAAATTTCCCACAGATGCGTCAAGGACAGTGCCAGCAACCCAAAAATAAAAAATAAAATTTAAATTCCATAAGCCCCGGGAATTTTAAATTGGTCTTACTTTTGGACACAGTAGTATATGGCACAAAATTTTTTTCTCTGTACTATCTGAAGAGGGCCCTAGATATCTATGACTAAATTCTCCCTAGCTAAACAGAAATAATATGGTTTTTAATTCTAATATCCTGAAAGTACTAATTTCTTAAAAAGTGAATCCCATGACATTTATATTGACTTTTGCTAATTTGCAGGATATATTTGGTTTTATCCTGGTTTTGGTGATACTCTGTTAATATGTTTAGTTTTTATATCTATTTGTATTTCATTTAAGATCATATAATTATTTTATTACTTTGCTATATATATGATTATAAAAACGTATTTGACATTTTTGTCCTTGTATCTTTTGGGTCAATTAAAAATGCATTCTCAGTACAACAATGAAAAGACTTTATGAAATTACATTAAACTAACTTTTTATAAGTATTTAAGGGAAAAAAATTATATGGTTCTCATTGAAAGAAGTTAGAAAAAAATAGCTAACAGTATTTACTTCCTTTTGAAGCATAATATTTTATGTATGTTTGATTTAAATAAATTATATCTTGTTCAATTTAGTTTAATGTTTAAAGGAATTAAACTCTTAACTAATGTTAAAAGAATATATAATATTTAAAATAAAGTAAATTGTATATAAAATTTTTTACTTTTTCTGATACTTATTATAGAAGAGAAAAGATCTATATTAGAGAAAAGATTCAAAATAAAGTTGCTGTACTATTCTTAATTTACAAACCCTTAATATTTCGGGGTACTAAAAATCATTATCAGCTACTGAAGTAAGTATATAGTATCCAGATTTAAATCTTTTAGAGATGATCCGATTGCTTTAATGGTGATTTTAAAAGTAAACTTCTAATGCTATTGTAATATTAAAGTCTCTTGTTTGCATTGGACAGTCTTGCATGCTCTTACAACACCTGGATTGTCATCAATAGTATATCTTCAATTAAATGGTTTAAATGCACATAATTTTAATTAGTCAATCTTACTTTTATGAAATTTGCATATTGCAATTCAATAAGTAAATGAAAATTGAGCCGTGTATAGACTGTGTACTGACTTCAGGATTAAATTTAGATGTTAAATTTCCAAGTTATTAACAGCATTGTAACATTTCTGATCAATAAATTTAAGTAATGGCTGTGTATTGAATTTAGATTAAGTTTTAAACAAATTTTATAATCATATTTAAAATAAACAATTCAAATTATACTAGACATTAAAATTTGAATTTTCAATTACAAATGATAAGTTTGATATGATTAATTTACATTTGTTACTTATTTTTGAGAAATAGCATAGATACAGGTTCTTATAAGTTCTTAAACATTTAAAAATCATATAAAAACAAATTAAGATATTAGGTTTGCATTCAAATACTTACCAAAGAATCAGAATTTTCCAACATTGAATTTAAATTTTCACTGAAAAGGGGCCATTTACAATATTAATAATGATACACTATGATTTTATATGCTAATTTTTCTTAGTAAAATACACGAATTCAATACACAAATTTAATACATGTAATTTATACCTGACTGAGTTGTCAATATACTGCTTTATGATATGTAAAGCAGCAGATCAGAGCAATACAGGAACGAAGAGACTAAAGTAACACTTATATATTAACCATTTATCTAACAGATTGTTATACAGTACTTATTTAGAATCATGCTTATTTTTTTTTATAACCCTATCATTTTTTACTACAGGATTATATATTTAATTATGTCATCAAAATTGGTTAAATTATCATTTTATATTACTTCCTACCATTTTATACCTTTTTCGATTTGACATTTTAAATTGTAACTGATATTTGGAATTCATCAAAACAAATTAGTTATTTGGTGTAATTTTGACATCCCCATCAATTGGTGTCCAAACTAAGATTTTAGCATTTAGATAATTAGGAAGTGTACCATAGCTTAAAATCAGTTTTTCACTATGAATCTACATATGAACAGGATTGGTCAATTATTGCATGAAAAGCTTAATGCATAATGGTAGACTTACCTTTTAAAATAATAAGAATTAATTTAAAAATTTCATCTCATTTATAGATTAACAAATACTTTTCAGAAATTATGTAAATTCAAAACATGAGAAAAAAATTACACAGTACTGATTAGTAGTACATTAGTAACTTAATATTTATTTAAATTTTAAACAGTTTTCAATGTTCTGAAGGACAAATCGAGAACATACATGATAATATCTTAAAAGTTAAAATAAAAAAAAAAAAAGTATTGGAAGAAACGCCCTAGTCGCGGTCATTTTTCAAACAATTATAAATTAAAATTTCTTTTCAAAAATTATCTGAATTTATATCTTGATTAATGCACTCAAAGTATAATATTTTAAAAATATTGAAATTTGAAAGTTTTATAATAAATACATACTAATTACACCGTCATCAATCTTATCCACATCCCACTCTTTTACGTCAACGATCATTTTACATCAACGATCTACGATTTAATAACTACAAAACTGACGGGGGAATATTCAACTTATATCACATCATGCTTTATCCAATGTAAACTAACTCTCAATATTTTAGAATTTAGCAGATGATCCGGTTTTCACATATAGATCAAATATAAACAATTCAAACTAGTTTATCATGCGGTCACAGTTATGATAAAAACAATATAAATTGATTTTATAAAACAGGTCTTACATAAATATATAGATAAGGTTTTTATTGAGTGTGATGAAGTGTTTTTTTAAAATTTATTTGGGGATTATTCTTCACAATAATATACTTGGGAAATAAAGCATGGAAAAAAACTTAAAGAAAGTGAAACACAACAATTTAGATCTTTCCTAAGATTCAATTTTATTCCAATATGTTTCATAGCTATCATAAATTCTCAAAACATATTATGGAACTTGTGAAAACAGAAATGTCTTTCTATTCTTAAATTAACATGGCGATACCTGTTCCTTAGTCATTCAACTATTAGAATCCACAAAAATTTAATTTCAGTACTGACTTTTAATTCTACTTCGAGATATTTTTGACTTCTTGATTAGAACCTTTGTCAAATAATGAGAGTCATTGACCCTGCGTGATTGCTTCCAAAATCATTCAACTTCCCCATTAACCATTTTAAAGATTTACGATGCATGCTAATTTTTAATGAACATAGCTGAAAATGTGCTTGAATTAACATGCTTTATATTCATGAAATCTATACATTCAAATCATGACCAAAGGTATAAAAATATAGAATCAAATTAATTAAATGCTTTATTTTTTAATTTATTTTTAGTAAAGTATCAATCATATATATTTAGTTTTACTCTTTTAAATTAATTGTTTTAATTTTAAATTTTTGGTTTTCTTAAAATAATTACGTGATTTAACAATAATTTTTATTTAATAGGCTATAGAACTGTACTCTTTAAAGATATTCAGCATTATTATCTGACATACTTATTTCTTAGATCTTTAAAAAAATATTTAAAAAATGATGATTTTTAAAAACCAGGTGATCTTTTGCTATTTTATAGAAAATGACTTCATATTTCTTCTTTTCGAGCTAATATGAACATTAAACAGCACGGTGTTTTTGCAAATTGTAGCACGAATACAACTTAATACTAACAAATAATATATGACAAATAGCCAATCCAATCTTACCAAAGAGTGGGGGAAGGGGCATGCGCAGTAAAGGAATGAAATCTGTGTGAATGTGCTTTAGTTAGTGGGACCGAGGAAAGTTCAGTTTTGTTTAGTGTGAAAAACTTCATTTATTGATTTCATTCTTGTTTTTCACACGATTGAAAACTTTGGTATATAAACGGGATTTTTATCTTTTAAATTTTTTTTTTCAATTGAAAAGTAATCCTAAAAGTTTTTATAGAAATTAATGAATATTTTTTTTTTTTTATATCCATGTGCATATTTTTTATTTAAAATTTAAAAAGATACTTTAAATTAGCTAAAATATTTTTTGATTAATTATCAGAAGTTAAATAAGAATTACTGCTTTGGCTAGGAATGCAATCAAATGAAACATATTAAAAAAGTGATATATCTTATAATATTCGTTAACTTAGTAGTTTTTGAATCATTGCCTTGGTTTTTTTTTCTTAATTTATTATTTTTAAAAAACATTAAGAAGAGAATTTCTTAATGTCTGCAGAACAAGTATTTTTTAACGTTAATTTCTGTTAAATTTTATTAAAAAAAAAAAGATTATCTCCATAAAATTTTTTATTATTAGGAATGTTTGAATTGTTCATCACTTATTAAAAAAAATTTTTTTCTTTATAGGGTTAGCCCAAATATGAACAAAAAAAATTAAAGTTTCCTATGCTTTGTATTTATGTCATCACAGACTTTAAAATTAATATACTGAGCTAAACAATTTTTTTTTTTCTTTTTTGTTATTATTGCCATGGTACATAAAAAATACTTAGCTGTAGGAGATTCTTAATGCATAATTATTTTGGATTTGCCCTTCAATATTCAATATGTTTTTTGTAGTTTTATGTGTAAGATTTTGTGAACTTTGTGCAATATATTAATTCATGTAAATTATAGATTAACTTCCTTTAGAAATTAACTGATATCATATATATATATATATATATATATATATATATATATGTGTGTGTGTGTGTGTATCTGTTTAGTCTTTTGTATTTAAAATCAGTAGTTTTAGGTTATAAATTTATAGTGATTGACCCATGACATTAATCTGTTCTCATTGACGTTTTTTAATTTTTTTTTCAGAATAAATTACTGGTAGTTCAATATGTCATTTAGAGGAATAGAGCAAACCAATTTACAGAATGTTAGCAATGAAGACATTAGTGATAAACTTTCAGAAATAAACATCAATGATACATCAGAAAAATATAATGAACAAGCTGTTTCAAATTTACACTCTGAACTTCCACCGTTGTATTTAAATTCTAAACCAGATTCAGTAATTTCTAATGGTAAGATTTTTTTAACATAAGTAGTTAATAAAAAGTTTTTAATAAGTTTAAACATTAATAATAAGTTTAAAAATTCAATATCTAAGCATTTAATACTAGTAATTCTTTTAAATTTTTGTTAAACTCAGAATTATAAAACAAAATTTCTAAATATAGAGGTAAAGTTTATTTAAATAATTTGAGATCATATTCCTTCATTATTTTTAATTTTTTTTTTCTCTAGTATTTCATCATAGTGTGACATTTGTAATCATAATAATTATTTTTTGAAAAAGAAAAATTGGGAAATTTTCCATATTGGAAGCCAGTCAATCTTGTATCTTTAGGCTATTTCTGTCCCTTTTTCTACCTACTAGATAATTTTTTTCTAAGTGATTCAAGTTTCACCCCCTTTTTGCTGTCCCATTTCCTATAAACTTCAGCATGTTGACTAATGAGGGGAATTCTCCCATACTGTAATCTGACTGTATAGGATTCTTCCATAGTGTGGCTAGCTATAATGACATTTCCCAAATGGTGATAATTCAACTTGATTATTATTGAGGGGGCTTTTTTATGACAACAACTGCAGATAATTTTTTATGGCCTTTTTTTTTTCCTTTGTTGCATGAGGTAAGAATTTTTATTGTCAATAAAATAATATTATTGGTTAAATATCATTTCTAATAACCGCCATTTATAATCCTTTTTTACATCTTCTATTGAAATTATTTATTACTAATTGTTGTTCTAATTGTATTTTTGCATGTTATGAAAACTTATCATGCAATATTTATATATTTAATTACTAGAATACAGACCTGCTCTTAGTTTCATTATTATTTTGTGAGCCGCAAGCCTTCCTACTAAGGAAACAGCAATAAAATTGAATAGTTAATGGTCTTTAACTATCATAATTATTTTATTTCACATAGAACTGTCTAAATTTAAAGGTTGTTAACCTCCTTTTAATTTAGAACTTGTCAAAAAACAATAGAACCAAATTGAATATATTTTGATTGCTCTAGAAATATCAAAATTATAAAATAAAAATATTTTAAATGTATTAAATAATTTTTTAATGTTTAGGGAGTGTTTCTTTTACAATTCAATTTTTTTTTTTTTCTTATCTGCAGAGAGTTAAACTATTAAATAATACTAAATGTCAAACTAAATTTTTAATTTTCTGATACATTTAATTTTTTAAAAATTAACATTTTTACTGAAATACGTTTAATTGCCCATCTGTTTCCTTGACAGAAATTTCTTGGAAACTTAAAAAAAGTGTGAAATGGGTGGCCAGTCACTTGATTGTATGTCATACGAAATTTGACTTGCTGAAAGTCGTCATAAAATACAGACAGGCTATATTGAACTTGGTGATCTCCAATTTGTGCCAAAAATAGAGTTTAGGCAACCAGCTTCCTCTATGGGCGAATTTGAAAAAATATGGTTAATTTTCTTTTTTTTTTTTTATATAGTTGTAAAGTACAATACGATTTAAATTTGTTCAAATTAGTTTCTGCATCTTCAGAAAAAGAATTCATTGAATGATTATATTTGTAATTAGATACATTGTGTTATTCTTAAGACTTCATTTTATCTTAATTTAGAAGACTATTTGTATTAGCAATTGCTCCTCTACATTTAAATCAATTATATGAAAAAAATTCATGAATTTCCACCGAATCATATGATTTAAATTTTTTTTTTGAAACACAAAAATTTAATTGTTTAAGTAATCATGTGCAAACTATCCTTTGAAAAATTATATTGACAACTTTTGAAAATGATTCCATCTTATAATTTAATATTTTAAGCTATCATTTCATTTGTAATCTTTTAGAAAATTATTGGATATGATAATTTTCTTCAACCTCACATTTGATGATATAAAATGTTTTCAAATTCCTTTTACCAATATTTATTTTAAAGAGTTTATCTTATTAATAATAATTTTTTTCTTTCAATTATTTCTCATTTTATGTTTGATCTCTTTTAAATATTTCATGGAAGAATTCCATATTAGAATATTTTAAAATGGAATTGTTCAGTTTTATTTAATATTATATATAACAAATAAGCCATTGATGAGTCTATTCTAAAATTTCATATTACTCGTTTTGGAAATCCATCCAGGGTCTATTTATCTTTTTCAAAAATGTTCACTTCGCCATCTTTGTAATAATAGTTGAAAAAAAATTCAGAATTTCTGTAGGAACTAGTAGAAGTATCATATTGAGAGGACCATATGATATTTTTCCCTCACAAATTTTATCTATGGCAAATGTATCATTTAAAACTTTTTTGATGTTGAGCAAATTCTTTATTGATTCATTACGTTTTCAGGAAATGTGATTTCTAGATTTACTACCTTTTTGCATCCACCTTTTTTCTTTCTTCCAAATAGTAGGTTAAAGCACATTCCACAAGAATTTAGTTAATATTTTAAAAACCATGAGTAGAACAATATGTTGCAGAAGTTAATTATTGATCCTTTCAATTATTAATTATTGATATTCATTTATATTTTCAGATTCTTATTTACCCTGGAATGATTACTTTATGAGCTTATGTTACTTGACAGCTGCTCGCAGTAAAGACCCAAATACAAAGGTATGGTTTTTAAATGGAGCAAAATGTGAATTATTGCATGAAAAATTGTTTAATTTTTTGTAGTATCCTTTTAAAACTTTTAGGTACATGATTCTTAAAACATTTTTTGTGTGTTCTCTGCATCTTAACTTATTGGCTTAAATATTAATTTCTTAGAATTTTTTTCAAATACAAAAAATGAATATTTTTTTAACTGTTATTTTTAAATTTATTATGCTCTCTATATTTTATTAATAATGATGCTATTAGAATGACCCATATTCATTAATAGTTATAACAATAAATTGAAAATATTTATATTGCAATATGATTTTAGAATACTGCTTTTTAAGCAAAGTCATCATTTGACTTATTCATTAAGAGCTAAATTTGTTATTTTCCAGCATAAAAAGAAAAGAAACTGTATGTATTCAAAAAATTACATGCATTAGATACCCTTCTGGCTAAATTGGATATCCATTTGGTTAGTTAAAATTCTCACCTGTAATCAATAATTATCCCCAATGCATATAACACACAGGCAATCTACACCTGTTCACTCTTTTTTTCATTCAAATTGGATATTATTTAATTAAATAAATTGTCCCATTCTTAGTTATGACTTGCATGCCTCCTGACATGTGGGTTGCATATTGTATAGCAAACTGAAAAAAGTATTTCATGGGTAAGAATTCAGTTTATTCAGCATCAATTATAAAAATTTATTTCCACTCTTTAATATTACATATCTTGATAAAACAAAGAACTTAAAATCAATCATTCTATTTTATATGATGAATTTTACTTTAAAAAACATAAGCCTCAATTGTGTTAAATTTAGTTTGTTTGCAATTAAAAATTTTAAATGCTGATTGTGCAAATTATTAAAATATTTTGTTTTGTAATGCCTATACTTTGATGTAAATATTAATTGCTCGAACCCATGACATGTAGCACATCAAATCCAATGGAAGAAAAGGGGTCAGATACATTATACCCACATTGTGTTACCCCTATTTTAAATGAACACACAAACACAGATGCCATCCAAGAGAGGTTCAAACTTGAACTTTCTGCTTATGGGTTTATTGTGCCCATCCCTGACATAAATGCGTGAATTTTTCATTTGACTTCACTCTTAGGCGCCACTTTCAGAATGCAGTCACTTTTAATTTAGAAACTTAATATGATATCTATCAAACTTGATATATCTACCTACCTTAATATATCCTTAAAAGTATAATAAAAGTATACCTACCTTAATATAACTTTCTGGGGCTTTTAGGATTTATTTTTAAACAATTTTATATAATTAAAATGTTTATTAATGTACTTAAACTTATTTTTTAATTCTGAATTACTTGATAAACTTTAATCTAATTGCATCTGTTTTATTTATTTAAATTGTAAATTTTTGTTTAAGGTTGGTGCTTGCATTGTTGACAAAGAAAATAGAATTGTTAGTTTGGGGTACAATGGTATGCCTAGAGGTATAAAAGATGAACAGCTACCTTGGAATAAAGAAGGAACTTATAAATATCAGACTAAATATCCATATGGTAAATTTATATTGTAATTATATGTTCTTATCAGATATAACAATTAAGACTTAAACAGAAATTTAGTATAAATTGCATTTCAGCAATTCAATTACAGGGTGGTGACAGAATCAGGAAGTCAGGGAATTTTATCTATCTGGAAAAGTCAGAAAAATTTGTAAAAATGTCTAAAAATCAAGGAAAATTGCTGATGAGAGCATTTCATGCAAGCTTGCTCACGACAATCTTACTTCCATTCCTTTTTAATAACAGGCCATCCATTTTATGATTTATCTTATTTCTAAACTTGTCTAGTGTGTGTGTGTTTGCTTTTGTTTGTGTTCCATATTATTATTTATACTTGTGCTATGATTTCATCCAATTTAAAAAGTAAAGATTTTAATATTTTATTAAACTGAAATTCATTCCTTAAGCTTGAATTCACAATCTTTTAGCTTTTGCATTAATTAGTATGCGTTATTTATGTATTTAATTACTGAAAATTAGGCCTTAATTATTATTTATATATATTTTAGAGTATTATGTCTAAATTATTTAATCAAGCATCCTTGAGTATCTGCATTGATTGCATACTTTAATTTGTTATTTGTGTATTTAATTACTAATTCTACTGTAAATTCAAAGGTAAGATGTCGCCTTTAAAAACGCATTCATGAAGAATTGTGTTCCATTTTGCTATTTCTTTTTGCGGGTTTCTTGAAAAAGAATACAATTGTTAAAATAAAGCATGTAAATTCCTCTTAATAAAAATAGTTTAAATGAAATAATTTATCTGTTTTTTTTTTTTTTTTTTTAGTAAGTTGTTATATTGTTGATTCGGGGTTTACTGCAATATATTGCTTTAGTAGATTTTTTTAGGATGCTCATTCTATTTTTTTTTTTTATATTAAGTTTCATAAAAATATTATTTTTTTCTTATTAATTAACTGGTAAAAAATGTTTTTAATAATGTATATTGTACACATATTGTGATTTTGAAAAGGAAAAGCTAGGATACTGATAGCCATAAATCAGCAAAATTTTTTTCATTTTCTATAGCCACCTGATTTAGCATCAAGTGTCATATTAAGTCACTTGATGTCAAAAAGTGTATTTCCATTTTTTAATGGCCATAATGTGCTTCTGTGGGAAAACTAGATTATTCGATTTGTGTATTTGTTTGCCTCGATGACTTTTTATTGTATAACCTGAGCCTAGTAATTGCATTGTTGAATATAATGTTTTGACCTGCATTTTGTTATCAATAATCAAATTTTTTATAAATTTGTCTTACTTTAGTATACAGCATGTCAGTGGAAAAGTTTGACTTTTTGAAAAACAGTCACACAGTTCTTCACTATGATTTCCCATATATTTTATTATCTCGAAGAAAGGCAATATAAATACATTGTATACAATGATCTTACGATTTTTTTTTTTCTTTTTCATGGGGTGGAGGGGAAGAGATCAGATGTGTCAAAGAACGCATTTAACATAGATTATATTTATGCTTTTGAGTTTATTATGTTGAAAAAACTGGATTTTGAAAAGCATAAAAACAAACATGAATGCTGAGTGTTTGTTTTCAACATTTTTATTACAGCACAATCTGCTGTAAAAGGCATTAGACATGCTGCACCATTGTTAAAGAAAATATTTTCTGATATCAAAACTGCTCCAAAATACTTGTGTGTGTAACAAAAAGAAATTTTGAACATTATTATTAAAAAAAAAAAAAAAGAGTAACAGAAGTTTTCTGTGAGAGGAAGCGTGTCTTGAAACATATAGCAGATGCCACATTTTCAGTGAATAAAAGGTTGCTAAACAAGCAGATGACTTTTCTGCAAGTGAGAAATTGTCACATGAATAAGGCATTTTGTGTGTTCCTGCCTTCAATTTTATCATTATTTGATTCTTTAAAAACAATACTGTACACATTTGACAGTTTTTAGGTTGGCTGTGTGATACATTCTTTACAAATTACAATTCATTTATAGTGGATCTTTTCATTTTATGAAACACTTCATTCTGATGTAAAATTTTTATTAGAAGATAATTTTCTTGTAGCAAGTAAAGTTGCATAGGTTTTTATTTTTAAAAATATTATTTGTGTTATTATATATTTATTTCAATTGAGATTTTTAAAATTTTAGTTTGCCATGCTGAAATGAATGCTATACTTAATGAGAGACGTATATCTGTTCATGATTGCTGTATATATGTTTCTAAGTTCCCATGCTGTGAATGTGCAAAATTGATCATTCAATCTGGCATAAAACGAGTGATTTATTCTGAATTAAAACCTGATCCATTGGAAGAACAAGTTCCAACCACTACAATGTTTTCACTTGCTGGTATCATTTGCAGGTTTGTATTTATTTTGAAATTTTAATTATTCATACTGTCAGATTACGTGCAGTTTTAATTCATATATGTATATATATATATATTGCACAACAAACATTGAGACTTAAAAGTTTACATTTCCGTATATGATGAAACTTCACTAGCATTCTAAGAACCATTTTATTTTGTGATTATTTTAATATTTTTCTATTTACTTAGTCTAACAATGTTGGGTTTTTTTTTTGTTTTTGTTTTTTTAACTTTTCAGAGCCTTTATTTTATAAAGTGGTGCTTACACTTTCAGATTTTTTTAGATAAGATATTTTATGTTATGTTATCAAATTGAGTTGTATATAAAAGTTTGTATAACCGAGTTTCATTAGAGAACATTTTTAATCTCTGTAAACATTATCAATTTTAAATAAGTTGTTATAGAAATTTGCTAGTAGTATGTTTTATTTATGGAGTTCAAAAGAATATGAAAACCATATATTTAAAAATAATGGTAATTGAAATCTAAATGGTGCCAGGCATGAAAACTTCAATTCCCATTTATATATATATTTTTTCAATAAAAGAAATACCTAATGGCATAGGTTTTTTTTTTTTAACTTTAATTTAAAAAATAAGAATTTTCTCTGAATATATAAGTATAATAATTTTTAAATTTTAGGAAGTGTAAATGAATCTCTATACAGTGTTATGTCAAAACTGCATAAATTGTACAATGTGAAATTGTTGCTCATAGTTTCAAATTTTGGCCAAGAAAACCAGACCAATAAGGGCTTGCCTATTATATAAATCATTGGACTGTTACTTTAAACTATCAGCAATCTTTGCATTACAATAATATATACCTTATCAACAGCAAACTGTAAGGGAGTATCCCTTTTGCTATCCATAGCACATAATTTACAAGCTTGAAGGATGCTACAAGCGTTCTTCAAACTTGTAAATTCTGTGCTAGAATGCTACAGGCATTCTTCAATCTCATTTAACTGATCCTGTTTTCTTCTATGATGATTATCTGACTTAAAAAACTTGATTGCTCAGTCTTCACTATGCTATTGGATCATGTGCCATTAGTCATTATATGATGCATACCTTGATTTGGTAGTTAGTTTGAGGATCCTCCTCAACCATGCTTAATAGAAAGAGGAATAGCAATAATTGTAAGTTTATTTTTAATGTATCAAATGTATACTTTTCTTAAAAAATGTGCATTATAAGTTATGCAGGGGTATTGTTAACTTCAAATTTAAGAGCATAATCTTAAATTTCCCATTATTTATTTATCTTTTCTAAAATATCTACTTAAACCACTTAAAATTTGAAATAAAGCATTATATAATTTCTAATTTGGCATAGTTGGCCAGAGACATCACTAAAATTTTCTAAACTCTTATATTGTACATAAAAAAAACGAAACAATACCATTTAAAGAACATCAACAAAATAATGCAATGCTTCTATTTAATTAGATATTATATAATTACATTTTTTTTTTTTTCCTTTTGTATAGGAAATTCGTCCCTTCAATCCATCATCTTAGTTTGGATGTTACAGATGGCTTGGGAAAAGTATCAATTACTAAGTGAGATTCAAATACCTTCTGAAAGTGTCATACAATACATGATTCATGTTTATTTTATGAAAATGTACTTGTGTCTTTTACATTAAATAAGTTTTTTTTAAAAGGAATTTCTTTATTAGCATTAAAACCTAAAGCTTTGATATATGGATAGGAGCTCTTAAATTTAAGGGGACAACATAACATTTACAAATTCTGTAATATAAATTAATACATAATTAAGCTTTCTTCTTACTTAGTTCTCAGGCCAAATTCAGACATGATGGAAAAAAAACTTTTCAAACTAAAATTCTTTCAGTGAATTTTGCTTGCACACTCCAGTACAATTTTATATGAAGTAATTAAGTACCAAATGCATCACAGTTAATGAGAAATTCACTGAACATTTCTAGTGAGTAGTTACGAAGAAGTCATGATTAAAGGCTATTGCCCTAGATCTGTTAAAAAGTAATGTAAATGGCTTAGTCAGTTTTGTCACTACCACAGATAATGTAAGAATTGTTTAGTTTAAATTAATTTGGTTATTAAAAAGAAATTTTATGATTAATACAGATGAAAAAAAAAAACTTACTTTGATGCCAGTAATATTGACATTAATTATAAAACAAAAACAAGAATTTTGAATCATTTTTATCACATAAAATGACTGGGATTAGAAAAACTAAAATAATTTTCATAGGAGGGCAATTTTAATTTTTATAATTTTCTCTCAATGGTTTCATAGTATTATATTCTTACATTCTTCATATTTCAAAGCATATATACTAATTTATATTTAGCAACTATATGATTGATATAAAATAGAATAGCATGATTTGTACTACAATTGAATTCAGTCAGTTTGTATATTAGAAATTCAATACAAAACTAATTTATTGATGTATTTATAAGAAAATGTATATTAATAATAAAATTATCTAGACACATTACAGTAATGGATGTATTTTTAAATGCTAACAATTTTTCTTTATCCTTCTTCCAACTTATGAAATCCATTCCTATAAAGATTAAATTATTTAATAGAAAAACATGAAATTTCAATTTTGTTTTAACATGCTATTTTTACATTTAAACAATGGCAGTAAGAATTTTCAAATGATAAAGGTTTTGATTAAGAAAAAAAATGTGTATTAATAGGATATTTATTTATATAAGCAAAATAGTGTTTAGTTTCAAATTATGTATCCAGTTTTTTTCCCCTACATTTTGTATTTTTTTCTAAAAGTCGTGCATAAGAAGAACGAACAATTAAATATTTAAGCATGACATATATATATAACAAATCTTATTTTTGAATTTTAAAATTTCTAGATTTTCTATAGAAAAAATGTGCTTAATAAATTCAGTTCAAGTAATAAATGGGAAGTAAAGAATTGCTATAATCCTTCAAATGACAGAATTATTTTTAAAATAGCTGTAAATTAGTATTCTTGGTGAATTTACAAATTTAAATTAATTCCAAAATTTAATAGTTTACATGCAATACATTTGAAGAATATTAAATGTTTCTACAATAACCATATTCACAAGCAAATTCTTTATCCTATTTGGCATATAACAGATGGCACCACTATCGCCTCGAATCATGTCAACATTTGTCATAAGGCAAATTGTTTTTAAATAACTAATAAATCCTATTGCCAGCAAACAGAGCTCTAATAACGATCTTTGTCTAATATGAATGAGCTTTTCTATTTTTCTGGATTAGTAAAGGAAATTTTACTTTTGGCACAGAAATAATCTGTTTTTGTAGCAGTTTGGCACAGATTATCCACCCCGAATAACTTTAATTGGTAAATAGTGCATTTATTTTCAATCTCTGAAAAATCATTCAAGTCATTTAAAAAGGTATGTGAATTAATCTACTCTACACATAATACTAATTTCATTTCTGCAGTATCAAGACATTCATGATGTCAGGCACTATAAAATGATACATTGATTGCCTATTAATATTCAAAATCAAATAATATCCATATCCTTAATGAAAATTTAATAACTGGCCAGTTTAACATGAACACTGATGTACAATTTGCAGAGCAATGCACAGTGAGGATTAATGGGCGTATTACTATTAGTTTAATGCAAAATTATCATAGATTTGGGATTAAGTGCTCTGTTTTCAGTTTTATTGTCTTGATTATAAATGAATTAACATTACCAGAAGAAAAACTTGCCTATCAATTTTATTTACCACTTTTAATGTTTCTTTTTGTTAAATTACGAGCTAATTAACAACAGCATATAACAGGTATTAGACTAGATTTTCGGAATTGGTACTTATTTAGTAATCTTACAAATTCATATCCGTCTATATTCAAGTCCAACTTTTAAGATATTCCAAGGCTGTTTTTATAAATTAGTTTATTTATAAGATTTGTAATAAAGATTTCAATAAGTTATATAAGCTGTTCCTAAATTAGATTTAGAATATAAAAATGTAACAGATAAGAATAGAATATAAACTGAATAGATTTAGTATATAAACAAACACTCTCTGTATGACCAATTAAACACGACAAATTTCTATAAATAATTTATTTTTTTAATATACAAAATTTTATAAATATTGTAACTTAAATACACTACATACAAATATTAATTGCTGTAGAGATTATATGGAATCAAGTCCTTCACAGAAGTTCAGTCAAGTTTTTTTTTTTTTTTTAAAGGCACAGCCTTCTCTTTTCTACATACTGTGGGGAGGGAGGAATTGAAAGATGCAATTCAGCAACATCTACTTGCAGATTATGGAGGATTACTTGAAATCTGAAATGAGGTCTATAGGCCGATGAATAATTGAAAAAATTAGTGATAATGAAGTTCATCTTATACAATTAATGATGAGTTTCTTAAATGAATAATGAAGTTAAAGTTCATCATGGGTATCAGCCTGAAAATAAATAAATATATATAATTAAAAACTTATAAATTAATTTATTTAATATGACTATAACTGGCTAAGAAATAGTTAATATTTAAAATAAATTGTAAAATGAGTCTTACATCTGAGGATTCTTCAGTTTCATCTGACTCGTCCAACTCATTATCTTCCTCATCTTCAGATTTCGACTCTGCAGCTTTTCGTTCATCTTCATCTTGTTTCTCCTTCATTTTTTTCTCTGCTTCCTGTAAAGATTAAAATGAGTAATAACTTAACTTGAGTAAGAAGCAACCTACAAAATTAGAGCTCAAATAAAATATAACCATCAGTTTTTATTTTAGCGAAAAATACATTTTTAAAAATCAAATCTTTAAAGACTAAGATATTTATACCTCTAAGTTGACATAAGATATTTAATTGCTTTTATCTTAAATTAATTGTGAAACATTTTTATATATAATAGCCAAAACCATTTCGAATATCGGGATGAATAAGTCACAAATAGATATTTTGAATTATATATGTTCAAAGATTATTGCTTTTTTATCTTTGCTTAAAGAAATTATGAATTTATAGAAGTCAAAACTGTTTAAAACTTGAAACAAATGATATTAACATTTTTTTTATAAAAATCACATTTTGTACAAGAGTTAAGTTTTCTTCATTGAAATAAAAACTATCAATAACAGATGTAAAAGTCTATCCTCTTGAATATGCTGGTATAAACCAAAATTTTTAATGCCCATTAAGACCCCCTTAAAATAATTGACAGCTTAGAATATTATAAAATAGTATACATAATAGTATTTAATATATATAAAATATTTATTCATAAAAATAATAAATTTCAAAATCTTATCAAGCTATAAATTTAAAGCAAGAATTTTACCTTAATAGCACCCCAAGTATCTCGTGCATGTTTTTCAGCTTCTGCTTCATCATCAGTAATCAAAACATTATCAAATATGGTTCCAGATTTTCACCTTTAAAAGTTTAAAATGAGTCATTAAGTCAATTTAAAAATTCGCAATTTGAATTTTAATGCCATTTTTAATCCATGCATTTACCTGCCAAAAGATCAAATCCTATAGCACAAATTTCATCATATTTATAAAGATTTGGATCAGCAACATAATCTGGATTGTCAATTTCAGGATGAATCCATGGTCCTTTATAATTTGGGTTATCAAGCATCCTAGGTTTCCATTCACCTTTATATGCTGGATTAGTTATCTGAGGTGGTTCCCATTCACCATCCATTTCATCATCCCAGTCTTCTGGTTGTGTTGCATCAGGATCTGGTATATATTCAGGTTGATCCCAATCCTATTTAAACAAATACAACTGATTAATTAAGATTTGGAACTATGGAAAATAAAAATTTTGACAATACATATCTTAATGTATTTAATACTTTGCCTATGAACTTAAGATCATGAGCAAATCAAACCATGAACTTAGAAGACTTTTGGGTTTTTATAAAATCTAAAGTTCATTCTTATATGTATACTTACTTCGGGTTTTTATCATCTGGATCCTCAATTTTAGGATTATCATCCCAATCTTCAGGTTTTTTTGCTTCAGGATCCTTTATCTTTTTAGGTGGGAGAAAATCCCAATCCTTCTCAAGTTCCCCACTTTCAACCTTTTCATTATCAATTTTCACCACATATGTATTATCGGGATTAACAATTAAAGTATACACATGTGTAAATACATCATCCTATAAACAAAACAAAGAAGTATCAGCATTCTTTCATTTATTTAAACAGATTATTATCCAATAGTTTTACAAAAATTACCTTGCAAACGCATCTCTTTATTAATAAGTAGGTTTTTGCCTTTATAATTAAAGATAGCATGAACTTTTTTGGTTCCAGGTCCACAAATATCGGGTCCTAAAAAGAAAATATACATAAAAATATATTTAGTTCCTTAATGTTAGATACATTACATTTCAAAACAATTATTTCAATTACAGGATCAACAAGGTAAAAAGTGAGATTTAAGCTCAGAATGAAATGAAGTTGTATTAACCATTTAATCGAACAATTAAATATTTTGTCATACCCAGACATTTGAATGGGTATGACATTTTTCATCATGGCAATTAGCCATAATATATTGAATGTGTCAAGTTTTCTGTAGTTCTTTTCTGTTAAATTTTTAATGTGGTTATGTGCCATCCTATTGATTGATAGGTCACATGTTTTTAATTTTTACATTAGGACTTGAGTGTCATTCATGAAAAAACAACCTACTTCATGAGCTAGTCTGCTGATACGTTGTGATAACATTATGGACAAGATCTAGATCCTAAAATATTTTATCAAAATAGATGAAATTAATGTTAAAAACTAATGGAAGTCCCTAGTGTGAAACAAGCAGGTAAAGTTTATTCTCCAGTTAACTAAAAGGCTAAAAAAACAGGCTCAATTCAAACTTACTTTATGCTATTTCAATATACCTAATACATTAACAAAAATTAAGAGTATTACAGGAAAATAATTCAAAATTGATAATTTTAAAAGAAAAAGAAACAATTACATAATTATCAATTATTATAAGATTTAGCAGTTACTAAATGACAAAAAAAAATCTATATCTGCAAGAAAAAAAGTATTCTACAGCAAAATTTTTTCAAAACCACATAAAATTAAATATTTCATTGCTGAATAGCACCACAATTAATCAGAAATTTGAAGGCTGTTTTTATTTAACAGTTATTTACATCATTTTTAATATATATAGCCATCACCTATAAAAACTTCAATCAAAAAATCTTACAAAAACAGTAAATTTGAACACTTTCAAGGAAAAGATGTTATACATTTTCTTGCCAACAGCAATCAAAATATGGAAATATCAATGCAAGTTTTATTTACAAAAATGCCATATTAGATTTCAACTACAGGTACTTAATAAAATTTACCAGAAAATTCATTTACCTTTTTTTTTATATTTTAATTTTGTATTCTCCATTTCCTTTATTATTGACATGTTTAATAATTTATTTTTTTTATTATATTTAGTAGATAATGCAAGTCTGACTTATAGTGGAAAATTTAAAGTAATACTACATTTAAGAATAGGACTACTTATATTTAATAAGTGCTTATTAAATACTACAAATTCCTAATAGTTATTAAATTATTTTAGCATAATCTTTTAAGTTTATACATCAATATTATACAATATGAAGGCTTACCAAACATAATTAAATACGGCGTTTCCCCATGTAGATCTTTAGGATCTAGGCTACAGTCAAAAACTTTAATATAACCTCCTCCACAATCAATATTTTGTTCATGTTTTACCGAAAATTGAAATATCACCGGTTTATCTTTATTACTAAATGGCTGAAATTTTGTAGATGAACCATAAAATCTAGCATCTTGAGATGTTTGAATACCTGAAATGATTTCAAATGAATTAATCATGAACATATAGAAATAAAAGTCTATATTAAAATTTAATTTTTTATTTAGTACCAATTTAATGCATTTGAAATATTTAAGAAATAAACTAAAAGAAATAAAAATTTTCTTAACGAAACAAACTTAGAATGTATAAGATATACATTAAAACTTCAATATACATATTGTAAATTGGATATATATATATATATATATATATATACATATTGTAAATTGATATATATATTATGAATTGCATTAGTAATTTTTTAAATAAAAGAATTACTGAAGAAAGCAATTTGACTCCTTAAATATTTACTATTTAATACAAATAAGAAAAACACTTCTGCCTACTTAAGAAAATACTAATTTATCAGTATTTACGACTTAAGAAGCTAGTACTTGCATAGATGGAAAGCAGCATTACTGTTTTAATATATTTTCATTTATATAAATATGATTATAACCATTTAAAAAGTATTTACATATCAACATTATAAAATAGGATATTGTAAATTTAAGCCACAAAATCATTAAATAAAAACCGTTTATAATTTTAAATTATACATTTGAAAATAAAATTAAGCATTTTCATTCCTTTAAGCTGAAAGATGTTTTCATACAATATATACATGTAAATATTTGCAATATATATTTCACTTTTATAATACAGTTCATCTTAACCTGATCAGAATTTAGTTTGTCCTCCATGTTAAATTCTTGCTAATAATTTATGATATTAACATTTTTTATTCAAAATCTTAACTTAAAAACAAGTTAAGATAATTATAAAAAAATTTATAATTAGAATGCACGAGCCTATTAATCGGCAGATCTTATATCTTAAAAATCAAACTCGATGCAAGACATTTCCGATGTTTAATTTTTTATTACAGCAAACTATAAAAAATCCAGATTCATATAAATCAAGTCAAATGATTAATTATATTAAGCACCCTATTACATTAAATTAAAAAATTTAAATTTATGAAAATTATCTATTTCGCAGCATATGATAAAGAAGCCATAGAATACTTTAACTATTTTATTAGACAAATTGAACCTAAATTTACTTTCAATTAATTAAAAATTTCTTCTGACGAAGCACTGTTGCAACAGTGATAAATTTATAATATTGAAACCAATTTTCATAACATTATAATTTGATATTTAATTTATAATAATTAAATACTTATATTTATTGTAATTATAAGCATTTGCTAATGATTGGTTAACAAATTTTATAGCACAAGAGCCGGTTTGGCCATACCATACCCGACACAAGTCCTTAGAGTCCCAAAATATATTAAATTAGTTGTCCTGAATCCAGCAGAAGTTTATATCAACTAATTTAATGTGGGTTTTAATAACCTCAATATTATTAGGTGGCTTTAATTAAAATTATGAAGGACATATATGCAACTTTGAGTCAAAATATAATATAAAATGTCTTAAATGAGGAATCCATTTTGTTTAGCACTAAAACAATGGTATAATTCTGCTGTAAAAACAGCAATGCTAATTGAATTTAAAAATATTGTCCTTTAAAAATAGTAGCAGCTCTTGCATGTACTCTTTGCGACATCTATGAATGTTGTCTATGTTGGGGGGATGTTACTGGTAGATTTATCCTAATCAATAAAATCATTTAAACATGAATTTTTGCTTCTCGGCAAAGGAACATCCATGTTAATTCAAATATCCAAGTACTTTACTCCATTCTCAAAAACCAAATGATGGAGTTTAAATTTAGAAAAAATTATGACAGAGGATGAATCAAACAAGATTTTATTTTTAAAAATATAGTCTTAGTTGTTTTCACCCGAGATCTGGACTTCCTTCTCTTGCCATTGCATGCAAGCTGCTTAAAAAGGGGAGGGATTGGGAATGTGGCCAATGACAAACAGTCCCGATGATGAAATTTATATGTAGTAGCGTTCATTTAAGGTAGATTTGCAATATTGCACCAATAGTCAAATTTAGATCAAACAGTAGCTTTATATATTTTTAAGTTGCTCCAATTCTTCTTTTCATGTGGTGCTTGATAAGAATAAAGATACTAAGCACTCTCGTACACTGCTTCAGATCGATAATATGCACTTTAAAAGCTTGGAGTTAAAAAATATGTCTAAAAATTTCACTGTTAAAAGCCAATGCTATTAGGTTTCTTCCCTTCAATAAAATATTACGAGACTGGATAGAACCCACATCTTTTGAAATTAATGGTAAAATTGCAAAAAGAATTTTATTCCAGTCTAGTGTTTCATACTGCTAGTTGCAATTACCATTTGTTTCAGCATGGACTACATTAAAAATTTGGAAATCATGCAAGTATAGTTTCATGTACTGTAGGTGGCAACTGATTTATAATGTCTAGTGTCACACCCAAACACTACTCTGCAGCACATCTTCGTAAAAGTTTTTATTTTTATTTCCAATGGCAGATTATGAACAGTTACAGAACAACGAAAATAAAAAAGAACAGAAAATTACAAACATGCTGCAACAGAGTTCATTAATCTAACATCTCTAGCCTCCTAATATCGCTCGCCGAGAAAAGTCTTGCACAGAGCAGGACAGTGAAGTAGATTCTTCGTAAAAGTTGTCAGAAATGATACTATTGATGTAAACATTCAAATTTTCTCGTTTGTAAGAAAATTAATATGGATCAATTTCAATAAACCTTTAATATAAGTGTCGAGTGAAATCCATGATAGCAGGTTCTGTCGCAGGCCTTCTCCATGTTAAAAAAAAAAAAAAAAAAAATTGGCCGTTACATGCCTATTCTGAAGAAAGTATCTGAAGGGTGTTTCAAGTATATATAATCTATGATGCAGCAGCCAAACCAGAATCCACTTTGAAACTGTAATAAGTGTCTCATTTTCAAGAATTATATTTCAATATTAATCTGGCATTTCTCATCAATTCCATCAACTTGCAACTAGTCAGAACAATCACTCTATAGCTATTAGGATTTGTAGCCATTTGTTTTAGTTTTAGAATCGTTATTACAATAGCCTTCCTCCAAGAGACAAGAAAGACATGTTCAATAGGATACCTAGTGGAACAAGTTTAATAAACACATTAGTAACTTCTCATTGAAGCTTTTCAGCATGTCATATTGAATTTAGTCAGGTCTGGGAGTAGATGAATTAAATTGTTTAAGAGCATTTATAATTCTTCATTTTAACTAAAAACAATGTTGTATTAAAAATCAAGTGGTTTGTGTTCCTCTGCTCTTTTATATGGATTAAATGTGGGAGAATACAAGCTTTAACGATAACATTTTGCTATTGAAATTACCATATTAAGCAATGACATTCTGAAAAATATGAATTCTGAAATTTTTTTTTCCCCTTATTGAATTTAATAAATCTTAAATGCCAGTATGCTTTAAGTTAAGAAAGTTTATAAAAAGCAATGATTAAAGATATTACTATTCAAAGATTTTTTTAAAATAGCCTAGAGCCATTTTATTAAAATTTTTTATACAATATATTGATAAATATACAGAATTTACAATACACCCAAATAGATATTTTTATTAAATTTTTTAATTACAAGGTATCCATTAAGTTTATGAAGTTGAATTAAGCTATAACTGCAGAAAAATTATTTTTCTTTAAATGCAATTAGCATCTTATTTTAAATGTAGCCTTGGTTAAGTTAGGATGTGCCTGCTTTAATGTTCTATCTTGTAAATAAAATTGAGAACATCTACCACGATTAGCAAAGGTAAAATAAAATTTAAGTTTCTTTACTTCAGAAATTTTTAAATTATTAAGATCAAGAAGTTTTAATCATTGAAATAAGAAATATTTAAATGAAAAAAAAATAAAAATAGAAGTAATAGAGTATATTATAGAAACAGAATAATCTAAGCAGGTTGACGAGTTATGATAGCTATAAATTTCTAGTCTAACTCAAACAAATCTTACCTTTACTTATTTCTGGATCACCAAAAAACTTTCCATGGGTTAATACAAATTTACCCCATTCTTTACCAGAATGTTCAGATGAAATCCATCTATCTTCCCATTTTCCTATATAAAGATTCTAATAAGCATTGAATATTTGAAAACTGAAAAACATGAACTATAAAATATGATAATAAATACTATAGAGTATTAGATATAAATATTAAGAATCCATTGATTATATTTAACTTAATATTAATACCACCCATCGATCACCTTGCTTGATTTGGCAATTTAATAAAAAATATGGTTTCTACACATCTACTTTTTCCCAACATCTTTCTTCCCTTTTTTTCTTTCTCTATTAAAGTTAAAAACAACTTCCAATAATACTCATTTCTAGAAACTTAAAAATTATGATTTGAACTTTTAGTTATAAGGCTTACTACATGCTGCTATTGATTTTATTAATTTGATATTTTCTTTACATGCTTTATTTTATATTATGATTTTCTCTTGCTTTATTAAATTCTACTATGCCTCATACAAATACCATCAATTTAAGTACTCTATTATAAATAAGACAATAAATTGAGCATAATAATTTTTTGCCAAGTTGAAATTTTTCCTATAAAATATATTTTCTTTTCGACCAATATATTACTTCAGTAATAGCTTGTACAAGACCATATGCATTAGTTTTTCTTCCAGTTTTTTTCATTAACACCTATAAGATTCATTTGATTAATATTGATTCCTAAAAAAAAATTAGGATAGGTTTTAATTAAATTTAAAATTAACCACTGAATCCTACCCTACTACAGCTGCAATTGTAAGTAGCATCAAAACTTTCAGAATTCCTGAAAAATTCTTAACAGATGCAAGAAGTATCAGGAATTGAAATAATACACTACATACTTAAAAACTAAAAGTAGTTGCTAAATATATATGTAATATCAATTGTTAAAGCAATTTCAAATGACAAGTAAAAACTATTCTTATTCAGAATTTTTTTTTAAAAAGAATGCTTACTGGGAAAGGTTTGCAGGTTATTAAATATAATGGGAAAATGCTAACAAGGACTGACCATAAGACTTTCTATAATTCTATCATGATTGGTCAATACTATATATTTCTGCTTGTCCCTAAATCCAGCAATCACTCATTTCTAAAGTAAAATATGCTGTTAACTTGATAATTACATATGCATTATACAATTTGTTATATTTATATCAATCAATCTCTTATATCCTTAATTTTAGCAATTAAATATAAATGCTAAGTCCAATAAATTATATATTTTTAATGTATTATGCATATTTTTGCTTATTAAGGTATTAAGCCTAGAAGCTGTACTTTATTACTATGAAGCATCCTGCTTTGGTTAATTTCCCCCTATAAGTTATTATAATCGATAAAATAACAAAATTATTCAGTAAGAACATTAATTCTATTAGCATAAATCAAGCAAAGGAGAGAAAAAAAAACGGTGGTCTGGATGTGTGCCTTATAAGTTGGTACTAACAAAATTCTCGAAGCATTTTCAGCGTAAGGGCCAACAATTAACAGAAGAAATAAAAGTAGAAAGGGATTTGGCAAAGGCCGTAAAATGCCAAAAAAGAACACCATAGACTCCAGAACTGGAACAATGCAACAGCAAATATATGAATAAATTTAATTATTCAATATTTTATTCAACATTTTTTTTTTACGGAAGAATCGATCTTGTAATATAAATAACAATCAACTTAACATGTACTACTTTAACCAATACAAATATAGTTATATTTGAAGATAATAGCATATTATTTTGAATGAAATATTAACTGAAGAGCAAATACTTGATCTTCAGCCATCTAGAACAGTTCCTAACAATTGGTTAATAATCATATACAATGATGATTTACTATCATACAAGTTTATTTCTTTGAAACAACAATTTATAACAGAAGTTTAATTCACATCTCCCATTAATTTGATTTTAACATTCTTTTAATTTATGTTATCTGTAAATTTTAACTTCATCATGTTTCCAATGTTTTTTTTTTTTTTTTAATTTAAGCTAATGTTTTAGTCTTGTTTTATATAATTTCTCTTTGTTTCCATATTCATTTAAATGATTTGCCCTTTTTTCCCCTGTTTTCCCAACTAATACAACATAGTTGCAGATACCAGTATAGCTTTGTACTTTGTATTAAGACTTCAGAATTGTATTAAAACTATAGTCAGATCAGAAAGCAAAATTTATATTTCAAAAACGTAGTTAGACAATACAAAAATTCAAGATATAATTTTTGCTACACAATTCTAATCCTGAAGAATATTAATATTCTTAGAAAAACAGCTACTTCATAAAATGAAAACATCCTCTTACTCATTGAAATACTTAAGTATTTCGTCCTTAATATTTTATGTACCTTTCAGCACAAGCTGAACAAAACTATACAACTTTGTTAATTTTAATAAAAGCTTCATATTAAATATCCTACAGTTTCAGAGAGAAAGCATTTACCTCACTCCTTTACAGTAGTGATTTTTGACTATAAATTTATTACTCCTTAACTATAAATCCTATACATTTTTTAAAAAAAATGCTTCTATATCTGGTTAACAAATTATACAACTACGTGCCCCAGTTACATTTCTCATTTAATATTTTAAATGAAAGCATAACAAAGAACCTTCTGGGCGTGGTATGATTCAGCGTCTGCTATGCTAGCTGGAATTACAAGTTTCTATTTAAATATATCTATAAACATAGGATAAACTTATCTATAAGCTAATTTACTTAGCATTCAGCATATTTACATTTTGCTAATTAACTTATTATCTACAATTTTTTTAGTTATTATTAGCCATATGATAGGCTAAGCGGTCCAGCAGTTGTATAGTCATTTAAAAATTTCTCCCGTTGTAGTCTACTACAAGTGAAGGCAGGTTAAATTGAATATTACTCGCCTTAAGTTTTTTTATATCTGTAGGAAATTTCGATATTTATTTGCTGGATATTTTTTATAAATTAAGATAAAAAAAAATTTCTATGAAAATTTCTCACCACCGTCTGAAAATGAATTTCTGCGAGAACAATATTTATTTGCATACAAATTCTACAGTAGGATATTTTTTATAAATTAAGATAAAAGAAAATTTCTTGTCCGTAACAATAAACAAAATTTAAACTCACCACCGTCTGAAAATTCTTCTTTAAAATGAATTTCTGCGAGAGCCAGAGAAAAGAAAACTTGTAAAATAATAGAAGATATTAGAAATCTTCCACAAAAATTTGCGAAAAATCTACCGGCTGGATTCATTTTGCCGAACTTCTGCTACGTGAAATTCTACAGTAGCCGAAAAATTGAAGTTATCTTCGAAAACTTACCAGTAAGATGACATGTGCTGACAGATGGAAACTTTTCATTGGTGGATAAGAGAACCTATCACAATGAACCACCTGGAAGGCTGGGATTGCCAAAAGGGCTTAATAAATAAAAAACCAAAATTAATTTTTAAGTAAGATTATGATTCGTTTCTGTATTTGAAATGCTTTCTTTCCTTTCAAATTAAGCAGTTTAACTTACAGAAGAATATTTAATAAATATATGAATAAACGTTGTACATTCTTCTTTCTATTTCATAAGTTAGTAATTTTGAAAGGTTGATTTAATTTATTCACATACTGCTTTACTCATCATTGTTGAATAAAGATGTCGAGTTCCTGAACGCGAAGCGTTCATCTACTCAATGGTATGTGAAGGCAGTAGGAAAGAAAAGTCATGATAAATAGATAATAGTAATCGTATGATGAGAGAAAAAAAAAGAAAGTAAGAAAAATGTAAATCATCGGTATGGAAACGTAACAAGAAATTTATGATCAGTAAATATGCGTTGAAGTAAAATATCTAAAAAGCGATAAGTGAGCAGGAAATTATGGTGGTTTGAGGCTTCGATTCCATTTAGAAGTAGAGAAAGGATACTTGTATTTTCCATTTAATTGCGTAAATATAGTTTGTGCCTTGATGAGAGGATTTTCGTGAGTAGCAATGATATTGAAGAAATTTCTAGAAAGTTTAGTAATATAGTTGTCAATAGAGTCAATTTTTAAATCTTGATGAATTGTAGAGTTGCGGACAAACCAGGGTGCTCCAGTGATAATACGAAGAAGTTTGTTTTGAATAATTTGTACAGATTTCTTGTTAGATTGTGCAGCTAGACCCCAGATTGGGGCAGCATAGGTAAGGATAGGCCTGAGAACTTGTTTGTAGAGAAGAAGTTTGTTTGACAAAGTTAATTTAGAAAATTTATTAATGAGTCGTAGAGTGAGATAAAATTTTTTTTCCAACATTTTTCTTTGATTTTTTGAATATGAGCTCGAAACGTAAGTTTATTGTCTATAATTAAGCCGAGATATTTAATATTAGTCGCCCATTCAATTTGTTGATCAAAAGGGAGAGATTAATATATGGTTGTCTGGCGTGTCCTTTTCGGAAAATGATAGCTTGAGATTTAGAGACATTAATTGCGATGCGCCATTTAGTTAGCCAATCCTCTAGGATATTCAGAAAATTTTGAAGAGTATTGATGACATAAAGAATAGAAGCACCTTGGGCAAGAGCAGCAGAATCGTCAGCAAATAGGCAAGTGGAAATGTTAGTGCACTGAGGAAAGTCATAGGTAAAGATATTGTAGAGAATAGGACTTAGCACGCTTCCTTGAGGTGTACCAGCACAAATACGACCGATTTTGGAGAATTCATTATGAAGTCGAACTTGAAAGGTTCTATTTTTAAGATAATTTGTAATGATAAGTGTGATCCAAGTTGGAAATTGAAGTTTGATCATTTTGTAGATCAGTCCATTGTGCCACAGTCGATCGAAAGCTTTTTTGACATCTAGAAAGACACCTCCTGTAAAAATTTATAGTTATATCCTTCAGTGATGATATTGGTGACACGTAGAAGTTGATGACAAGTTGAGTGATGTTGACGGAATCCAAATTGTTCTGCTGGAATTATGGAATTTTATCGCAAAAAGAAGTAATATGTCTCACTAAGAGTTTTTCGTAAAGTTTTCCTACACAGCTAAGGAGACTGATGGGCCGATAATTTTGAGGAAATTTCCTATCTTGGCCAGGTTTAGGGAACATGATGATATTTGCTTTTTTTTCCAGATAGGAGGGAAGTAGTGATATTTAGTACAGCTGTTGTAGATTTTTGCAAGATGAGTAATGGCATTAAGGGGGAGACACATTAAGGCTTTATTTGGAATGTTGTCAGGTCCAGAAGATTTCCGAATGTTGAGATTCTTGATTAAGTTAACTATGTCAGATGGAGAAAAAAAATATTGTTATGATAATTTTGATGATCAGCTAGAAAGGAAGTTACTGCATCTTCAACATGCTCAATTTGAGAGTAATCGCAAGGTTCAGTGTTTTCTTGAAAGGAGAGTTCAAGGTTTTCAGCAAAAGAGTTCGCTTTATCAGAAGATGAGAATATAAGACCTGTGGATCCAACCAGTGGAGGAATTTTGGGATATTTTTTGGTAAAATGTTTGTTAATTTTGAAGAGAGAATTATCTTCTGGATTTAGGCCTAATAAAAATTCATTCCATCTGTCATTTTTTAATTTGTGAATCATTTGCTTTATTTCTTTTTGAAGCTTGTTGACGGATTGCTTGAACGGAGGAAACCTGGTATCTTGCCATAATTTACGAATTCTGTTTTTTTCCGCAATTTTAGAGGTGATTTCAGTAGGAAGTTTTTGGTGTGGTGTACTGAGTTCTTTAGATTTGCTAGCAAGGTTGATAGCAGAAGTAACAGCATAGTTAAATTTATCAATTATTTTGTCAATATCTTGAATATTGGAGATGACTGGATTACCAGGAATGCTTTGAGAGAGAATTTTAGTAAAAATATTCCAATTGGTAGTTGTGATTATGCTATTGAGGAAGGGCGTAAATGAATTATGAGAGACTTCAACTATCACAGGGTTATGATCACTGGAAAGATCGTTGATAGAAGAAGCAGGCCCGGCGTTTAAATTTTTAAGAAGTGCGATGTCAAGAGTACTATTGCAAGGACTGTGAAGGCAGAAATATGTGGGATCATTAGGAGCAATAACATTGAATGCATTAAGATTTGTCCAATCGAAGAGAATAGAACCATTTATGTTGCTGCGTCCATTATTCCATGCAGGATGCTTGGAATTGAAGTCACCAAGTAGAAGTACTTGTTGATTGGAGTTCGCTATTGTATCAAGTTCTTGTGTGAGGAATCTACCAATTGGAGGGCGATAAATGCTAGCAACAGTAATTTTTAGGTTATTCTTGAGATTAATAACGATAGCAGAGTTTTCAAAGCTGGTTGTAGTAAAATGAATTTGATGATGATTAATATTTTTATGAATGCAGATAGCCGTGCCTCCTCCTCTGTGGGTAAGACGATCGGAGCGATATATGATATAATTTGGAATTTTGAAGGAATCGCCTGGTCGAAGATGTGTTTCTTGGAGAGCAATTACATGAGGTTTATTTTCAGAAATAAAATTTTGTAATTCATTAATTTTTCCTTTAAGACTATTGGAGTTCCATGTCACGCATAAGATAGAATTATTGGTCGATCTATTGAATGTTATTGACTGGTTGATTTTGAAGAGCATTTATTAAAACAGAAAGATTTGAAAGTACCCCAACTAATTGTTGCAGAATGAGTGGAATTGGAGGCGTTTCCGTGGAAGCCTGCAGAGTATTGGAAGAAGTAGTATGGTGAGAGGTCTGGGTAGGAAGAGTTGGAAAGTCATCTGAAGAAGGAGGAAGAGTTGGAGAAGCCTTCTGATGAGCGGGAAGAGACAATTGGTTGGAGTTCTCAGGCTTCATTTGTTGTGCTTGTTTTTTAAGTCTCTCCGTCCAAGCGTTGACCTTCGGGGGAGGAGCAGGAGTGAAATTAGCAGGGTTTTTAGGACAACCTGAGAAATTTGCAGTATGCTCTCCAGAGCAAAGGGCGCATTTGGGAGCTTCATCTGGCCTTTTGGTGCATTCTTTGGTGGCATGAGGTCCAGCACATTTGAGACATCGAGGGTCTCTTGTACAGAATTTGCTATGATGATAGAATTCTTGACATTTATAGCATTGGCTGGGTCCTGATTTTCTTCTGAGTGGTTCAACTTTGACCCTAAAGTAATATAAGGTGGATAGGTCGAAAATTCTTTTGTTTTGTTCATTTTTGGTAGAACTATTAGGTACAGAGGTAGATTGCCGGTACCAGCACGATTACGAAGTGGAGTGATGAATTCAGGATGAAAGTTGAGAATTTGGAGTTCCTGCATGATGACATCAATTGGGAGATCTGAAGGCAGTCCGCGAATTACAACTTTAAGTTGCTTTTCTTGGGGCAATTCAAATGTATGACTTTTAAGTTTCAGGTGATCAATTTGCTTCCGTATGGATCTGTAGTCATCAGGTGTGGTTGGAAAAACTTTTAATTTGCCTCCAGAAAGGCGTCCTTCAATCTTTGAATTTGTAATCTGGTTGAAGTTCTTAAGAATTTCAGTAGAATTTTGTATGTTGTCTATTATAATTGGAGGAACATATTTAGTAGTATGGGGTGCAGGACAAGAAGAAGCAATATTCTGGTCATTAGTGAGATCTGTGTCCATACTGTTTTCGTCCAGATGTAATTTATCAACATTTTTTGAAATGTCTTCAATTTTAACAGGAGGTATGTTGTCTGCATCACTAGGACCAAGACTTTCATCGGGGTTAAGGCAAGCAAATTTGGAAGATAACTTGATAACAGTGGGATCACTGGTATTAGGCCGTTTAGCTAAATTTTTCTTTCCTTTTGTGTGACCTTAAGTTTTTTTTTTTAGTAGGAGTAGTTACCGAGTTGTTTGAATCATTGAGTTTCAGCAAGATGAGACTCATTTGCTTCCTTAAGTTTTTATTGGTAATATTAGAAAGCGTAAGTTGTATAAAAAGATCTAAATTAGGTATTTGAGGTTCAATTTTTAAGCAATTTTCAATGTTGTTCAGATGATCATTGAGGCTTTCGCACTCAATGAATGATGAAAATTGTTAATGCTAATATTAAGTTGATCAATTTCTTGAATAAAGTTAAACGCTGTCGGGTTAGTATTAACGTCAATCAAATAAAGCATACTGGTTGATTGGTCAGCAGGGGAGAGAGACATGGTTGTGCTGTTTGAGGAGAGCGAAACTCCCTCGACAACAGCCATAATAGAATAAAATAAACAAAACCAAATATTTAAAAAAACTACTGACTAAAACAGAAAATAAATATGCACTTTACTGAGTAAAGGCAGTGAGAAACGCTCGTAGCTAAAAAAAACTCGAACAATTCTGCGCCTACACAGTAAAATACAGAAGAAAAAAAAAAATTCTAGAATTTAGCTAAAAGTTCTAAAAAAGAATTCTAGAATTTAGCTAAAAGTTCTAAAAAGAATTCTAGAATTTAGCTACTCATTTTATACAACAAAATAATAACATAGAACCAAGGAAATCAAATAGAGAAAGGTAATAAAGAGATTAAGACAGAATAAGAGGGGAAAAAATCACATACCAATGAGGTGAAACATTAGAAAACAAACAGAATTGAGGGAGAGGAAAAAAAAAACACGTCCGCTCAGCTCAAAACCAAACGATAATCCACTGCTTTACTTATTCTATGTTTCAATTTCGTGTTTTTTGTAGCCCTCTTACAGTATACAAAGGAACGGGCAATTTTTCATTTAATTACTAATCAAACGACACTAATTCTTAATCTTCTTACTCCACTGCACTTTCATTTCACGTTAACAGCATCTAGAAAATAGCGATGAGAGATATTCAGTGTTTGCCTACCACAAACTGGATTCTTTATAACTATTTAGAATTAATTTCGCAAGAAATATTTAACTGAAAACATATTTGAATTTTTAATTTTCAAATATTCTCATCTCATTCTAAATACCTTTATGTTATATCTAAAGAGATATTTTGATTCTCATAGATTTTTTCATTTCTATGAGTATATATTGTTTTATGACTTTAATTAGACTAAACTCAAACAAACAAATTCTTACTTAGAATGTAAAACCACAGCTATTTAATAACACGGTCAGTAATTTATGTGAGAAAAAAAGTATGATTGTCTTATTAAAATACTTCTATTTATTTTGTATGATGTTGGTGAAATTTTAAAAACGTTACTTAAAAGTGAAGATTAATCTATTAGAATAAAAATATAGCTTTTTGAATAACGTTCTGTCTTTCAAGTATCTTTAAACTCGATATTTTAATGTTTTCAGCTTTGGTGAGTCGATTAAAATTCAATATTCTATTCTGAAATAATGGAATCATAGTTAACAAATATTGTATGCATAATGCTCCTTTAAAAACTTCAAATCATAAAAATTTCTTGGTTATAATATCCTGGTTATATATTTGAAATTTTTACGTACTTTTTTTCTTGAAATTTAAGTGAAATATAAAAACAGTACACGCTCGTTACACTTCGTTATGGCGTATTCGAATGTATCAACGATCGTTTTCAGAAAGAAAGAGTCACACAAACTTTTTAAATTTTAGTTCTTAATGTTATGTTAACATTAAGAACTAAAATTTAAAAGTTTGTAAAGAAAATTAACGTACAGCAAATAAAAGAAGTCTCTATTCATAATTTTGTTAATTAAAATATAATCTTACTTTCAAATCTTTTTCTAATTCTATATTATCACTGATAAAAATATAACATTGCTTTTAATATCATGCTTTTTCTTTATCTCACGACACGCGCGATAACGAGATATTACTGTTTTTTTTTTTTAAATTTGAGTAGCGTATTTAAGGAAGGAATCTTTAAAAATATTAAATGTGTTTTATGAGATTCTCTACCTTAATTCTACATAATATTAATATTAGTTTAATAATGACTCTTTATTAGAACTTTCTAAAAATTTTTAGAAATAAAGATACTTGTCTTGAAATTCAAACTTTATTCATGATATTAATTTTTAGAAGCACTTACTTGTACGTCAGCTATTTTCAAACAAAAAATAGAAGAAAATAGGGAATAGAGGAGTAATAACAGATTAGCAGGGTGCATCATATTCGAGATTAGAACAAGCGCGGAATTAATTTCACCTTAGTTTTCGAATAATCACTCACTAACAATAAACTGGCGTAAATAAAATGTTAAACTATCTCTAACATCTGAATTATTTACTGCTATATTGTTTTAATTCTTAGATATAAATCTAACTAAAATCTATCAAATATTTTAATTCTTAGATAAATCAAATTTGATTTGCCCACCCTTCGTGAAATAAAAATTTCGAAATAAATTTCCTTAAATAACTCTTTATGAATTAAGTTTCTGAAAAATGTGAACTCTTTTATTTCGGTATCCACGAGGACTTTTAAACGCAGATTCTATTTTAAAAAGTTGAGTGGTTGCTAGTAGTGCAATAGAACAAGTGCGACTGAAGTTAACACCTTATTGTCAGTAAACATTTAATCATTAGTACATTTGAATAAAAGGAAATTTCAAGATGATCAGGGATTATTTTTAGCGATTTTTCTTCTTTTCGTAAAGGATGTACATGTATTCCTTTTGTAATAAATAAGAAAATTATTAGAAGAGTTTAAATATATAAACTCATGTTTGTGAAAAATTGCAACACCATGAAGGAATCGTCATAATTGAATGAAATTTAATACACAGTTGAGTGGTAGTGGTACAAATAAATTAAATGTTCAAAGCAAACAAACAATAACAAGAGATCGGAATCAATATTTTGTGTAGCCACCACGCGCCGCAATAAGTGCTGTTACACGACGTGGCATGGAGTCAAACAAATTTTGAATGTCTGCCTGAGGAAGAGCATTCCATATTGTTTGTATGCGCACCCAAAGTTCGTCTGCAGAAGCAACAGGACGAGGATCACGAGCGAGACGCCGTCCAACGAAATCCCACACATGTTCAACCGGCGACATATCCGGGGAATACGCAGGCCAAGGAAGAAGCTGTACCTGCCGCATTGCAAAGAAGGATTGAACAGTCCTAGCGATATGAGGGCGGACATTGTCCTGTTGAAATATAGCGCCTGGCAAGCTTTGAAGGAAGGGAACAGCTTATGGCTGTAGAACTTCACTGATGCACCGGTTGCTGTTCAGATTGCCCACAATTCTTAGCAATTGAGATCGTCCATGATATGCTATGGCATCCCAGACCATAACTCCGGGTGTTTGTCCACTGTGGTGTTCGATCTATAATGCACTCCGGAAGGTGGTGTTGACTGCCATAGCGTCTGACACGAATGCGGCCATCATGGTACCACAAATTAAAGTGGGATTCGTCAGAAAACACGACATGCTGCCAATCAGCACGCCAGTCTCTATGCTGAGCGGCCCATTGTAGCCGCAGGCGGCGATGGTTTAGCGTGAGAGGATCCTGTATAAAAGGAGTCCTTGCGCGCAGTCCACGCTGCAGCAGACGTCTACGAATTGATGAAGCACACAATGAAACACCTGTAGCTATTGACCACTGTGCTGCCAATTGTCTAGAGGAAGCTGTACGGTCCGCCAGCGCCATGCGGACCAGGTGTCTATCATCGCGAGCTGACGTCACATTTCGAGTCTACTCCCGGATTTCCGAGTTGTCCGACACTCGTCCGTCCACTGCTTCCAAAGACGCATCACTGTGCTGCAGTTATGCTGCACACGAGCGGCTACTGCACGATAAGACAATCCAGCTTCACGAAGGCCCATGATTCTCCCCCGTTCAAACTCTGCAAGTTGTTCAAATCTCGCTCTCTTTCGTCGAAGAGGTATAAGTAACGATTGAGCTAACGTTTATCACTAGCAGACAACCACTATAACCATACACGCCTCGCTGCAGCCGTCTATTTATTCGGATCCATCCGCCGTTCAGAGGGCGCTGCTCAGCATACGCATGCGCTACGGATTTGAAATTCTAATCATTTGCATATCATGCGCTGATTTGCATTTCCTGAAAATTTCAGCTCACTCGCGTAAGTCCTTCATGGTGTTGCAGTTTTCACAAGCATGAGTTTATATTCTTTCTCTTTTTCATTATAACTTGTGTTTTACAGTCGAGGAACCGTGTAAATACTATGGTAAAAATATATTTTTGTAAATCATACCACTAATTATTATTTAAATAAAAAAATCATTTTCATTATATTTAATAATTGATAATAAGAACATATAATTATCATTAATGTAAAAAAAAAAAAAAACCTTAATTTTTAAGGTTTTTTTTTTTTTTTTCAAACACCAGGTGCTTTGACGCTGAGATCATTCGTCCCTGGATAGATAGATATGTAACAGATTCAGCTTCAAGGTTTGACCACAATTCCAAATGAACAACCCATTGAGGGCATCTCAGGAATTCGCGCTTTTCACTAGCAATCTCTAGCCAATGGTAGGACTTTCCGAACTACTAGATTATCGTCTTCCTCCTCGGAATGGAATTGGATATGCAATGTACACTAATTTATTGTATGGTATAAATTGCAGGAATAAAGTTATCAAAGTTTTTTGTTAAAAAAAAGTATAAAACAAAGTTTTAATTGTTGTCGTTATTTATGACATTTGTTTAAGAGGACTTGAATTTTACTGCTGAATAGATTTTTTTTTTTTTTTTTTTTTGAGGGCGAGGGACTCATTAGCGGGTTTTTAATTTTTTTTGCAAGCATTAATACTTGTTTTTGTCTCACTCTTAGTAGTTTAAATACTCCGATTTAATGGGAGATTAGCTTATTTTTAAAAAAAAATCAGTTTATAGAAATTCGCAATCAGGAACGATTTGTTGAATAAATAAAACAAACATTTAGTTATTGACATATAAAAGGAAATAGCAAACAATTTAAGATTGGTAAAAGCAAATATTATTGAATATCATTTAATTTTCTATAGCACATTTCCAAACATACCTAGTAGGAATTGGCATGTTTGAAAATGCAAATGACAGATTGCAAGCGACACAAAAACACACACAAATATATATATATAAGGACACAATATATCAATAAAAATTAAAAGAGAAAGGAAAAGGAAGGGTTTAGAAACACAATCAATTGGCATAAAAAAAGGCTACAATTAATTTTACGCATAATTTTCTTCTGTTTCATAGACATAATCAAATCACATAAAAAATCTTAATAGCATCCACTATACATAAATCCTATTCTTTTTTTTTTTTTTTTTTTTCCATCTGTCAATGCAGGCCATTCACCCTTTTGATATTTGTGTTTGTCAAATGATTTTCAATGTCGTTGTTGTAGCTTATGTACACCTTGAATCTTTAATCAATTTCTTTATTTCCCTCTCTCCCATTTTTTTTTTTTTTTTTTTTTTTTTGACAGACTGAATGTGAGACACTTTAAACTTTTTGTATAGCGAATATTATGACTTTGTTAGGAGAATTAATCGGCAATATTTTGCATTCACACACGGAAAAATTGCTGGAGCAGATAAAAATTCCCAGCTTATGCGCACTTCGAATCTTGAATCACTTTATTTCCCAGTTTTTCTTTTTTTTTTTAATACGCTTTTATTTGTTTCACCTGTATGTTTGTTTGTAACTGACTCTTTGGGCTCGATTTTGCCCTACTTTAAGTGATCCGATTTAATTTAAACGTTGTAGACTTATCAAGGACTGACGACAATAAAATATTTTGATAAGTTTATTATCTCATCATGATTAGGATCGCCAGGATTAGTGATTTTATTAATACGCTTTTATTAGTTTCACCTGTATGTTTGTTTGTTTGTTTGTAACTGGCTCTTTGGGCTCTATTTTGCCCTACTTTAAGCGATCAGATTTAATTTAAACGTTGTGGACTTATCAAGGACCGACGACAATAAAATATTTTGATAAGTTTATTATCTCATCAAGATTAGGATCGCCAGGATTAGTGATTTTATTTTAACTTATGAAGAGCAATTTAACCGATGTAGTACGAAAGTACATAAGACATTCAAACCTACGCGGGACAGTGGCACAACGGATAACGCGCCTGACTACGGATCAGGAGATTCCCTGTTCGAATTCTGGCTGGCTCGACATATTCGTATTTAGCCTTTGTTTTACTCACAATTAAATTATTGTAAGAACTATAGTTACAGTCCTCCGTACCGGGGCGTCATTTAAATACTATAGTTTAAAAACACGCTTTTAGAGTTAATCAAACCAAGAAGTAAAAAATAATTGGTAACATAAGAATACAATTACCGACGAGAAAATTAATATCACTGTTCTAAAAGCGTGGTAAAATGTTACAGCACAGGTCACCCCGAGTTACAACGCCGAATGAGGACCGGTATTTAGCAGTTACTGCCAAAAGAAACAGACGGAGCACAGCATCAGACCTGTCTCGTCAGCTCTCTTCAGCTACCGGTACGACAGTTTCAAGGCAGACCGTGGACAGACGCTTAGCGCACATTGGTCTATATGCTCGTAGGCCTGTCAGATGTGTCCCACTTACCGCAACTCACTGTCACCTGCGATTAACCTGGAGTAGAGAGCATGCATTGTGGACACCGCAACAGTGGTCATGTGTGATGTTTTCCGACGAGTCCAGGTTTAGTTTGCAGTCTGATTCTCGACGGACATTCATATGGGGAGCGCCAGGTACCCGTTACCACCAAGATAACACCATCGAACGACACCGTTACGGTGGTGCAGGATGGCTCGTTTGGGGAGGAATTATTCTTGGTTCCAGAACTGACCTGCATGTTCAGAGTGTAACGATGACAGGCCACATCTATCGGGATGTCATTCTGGAACAATATGTACGTTTGTTTCGGGGCGCCATGGGTGCAGAATTTCTGTTTATGGATGACAACGCCCGTCCTCACCGTGCAAACATTGTAGACGAATGCCTTCAATTGGAGGATATCACCCGTATGGATTGGCCAGCATACTCACCGGACTTGAATCAATAGAGCATGTGTGAGATATGCTTGGCCGACGAATTGCAGCCCGTCAACCCCCTCCCACCTGTCAACCGGAACTTCGGAGGGCATTGCTTGATGAGTGGTGTAATATTCCCCAAGATCAGATTGATAATTTGATACTCATCATGCCTAGGCGTTGTAAGGCCTGTATTGCATCGTCCGGGAGACATACTCCATACTAACCATGTTATATTTTTTTTTTTGTAAGTAGGTTCTTTTTGAAATTTGCACCAGGGAGTAAAAATCGCAATTTTTATTAATTATGTCAAACATATAGCTTTTTTTTTTTTTGCTCTTCACCTTTTGTTTAATAAATAGACTTTACAAATAAGTCAAATTTGTTTTGCTTCTGTCTCTTTCTTTGCCTGAACTTCATTATCCTTAATTTATGTACATGAGTGTATTTCAATATCATAAAGATTTCATTTTCTTACATGAGAGTATTTCATCAATCGTAAAATTAGTAATAATTTTTAACTTCCACCTTTTTTACATTTTAGCATTCTTTTTCTTTATGTAAATATCATAAATTATCCATTACTTCAGAATGCAATACAGCTTATTACGGTTAGCAATAATAATAATAATAATAAACATATTTATTTATTTATTTTTGTTCTACAGAAAATTTATTGTCAGTTTCAAAATCTTAGATTGAGACATAACTCATGTTTGCCTCTCCTAATATATGTCTGTCGTCATAAAATTATCTTAAGCCATTAATTCCCCAAACTTATTCGTCCTACCGTGTCTTTATAAGAAAAAAAATTACTTCTTTAAATGGGCAAACAGAAGGATACATTAAAAAAAAAAACAACAATTATTATACTATTTATATATCTACCTACTTCATAAAATATAATCCATAAATATGATGTAAATATGAACATCTTGAAGCTGAAATTATAAAATTATTGAAATAAACTATAATACCATTCATATTAAGCACAGAAAATTAAAATATCGAAAGGTAATAGGAGAATAAAAAGTACAAATAAAATTAAAAATGACCCTGATAAGAAGAATGAACCTGGAGCGCTGCTGTTAATGAATTAATACTATTTTTGTTAACAGTATTCTTTAAATAGGATATGTTCGTCTACCAATACTTGCTTGTTAAGATATATCGGTGGATTTTATCGCCGTTTGGTTATAACTTGCATTTTTAAGTGTTTTCCTGGAAAATATACGTTACACTATGTTACAAAATACTTGAAACATACTCAGATAATTATTCGAACAGCAAGATATGAATAATTATCTACATTTTAAGTTTTCTTATCTTATCTTCCTACTTTATGTTTTTACCAACCTTAAGGCAAGCGCTGCAAAGACGTTACTCACGACGGGAGAGGGGAGAGTTCCAGCTTAGTAAAAATAAGGGGTTGGTAAAAACATAAAGTAGGAAGATAAGATAAGAAAACTTAAATGTAGATAATTATTCATATCTTGCTGTTCGAATAATTATCTGAGTATGTTTCAAGTATTTTGTAACATAGTGTAACGTATATTTTCCAGCACACTTAAAATGCAAGTACACTTAACAACAACACAAAACACTTAAAATGCAAGTTATAACCAAACGGCGATAAAATCCACCGATATATCTTAACAAGCAAGTATTGGTAGACGAACATGTCCTATTTAAGAATACTGTTAACAAAAATAGTATTAATTCATTAACAGCAGCGCTCCAGGTTCATTCTTCTTATCAGGGTCATTTTTAATTTTATTTGTAATTTTTATTCTCCTATTACCTTTCGATATTTTAATTTTTCTGTGCTTAATATGAATGGTATTATAGTTTATTTCAATAATTTTATAATTTCCAGCTTCAAGATGTTCATATTTACATCATATTTATGGATTATATTTTATGAAGTAGGTAGATATATAAATAGCATAATAATTGTTTTTTTTTTTTTAATGTATCCTTCTGTTTGCCCATTTAAAGAAGTAATTTTTTTCTTATAAAGACACGGTAGGACGAATAAGTTTGGGGAATTAATGGCTTAAGATAATTTTATGACGACAGACATATATTAGGAGAGGCAAACATGAGTTATGTCTCAATCTAAGATTTTGTAACTGACAATAAATTTTCTGTAGAACAAAAATAAATAAATAAATATGTTTATTATTATTATTATTATTATTGCTAACCGTAATAAGCTGTATTGCATTCTGAAGTAATGGATAATTTATGATATTTACATAAAGAAAAAAAGAATGCTAAAAATGTAAAAAGGTGGAAGTTAAAAATTATTACTAATTTTACGATTGATGAAATACTCTCATGTAAGAAAATGAAATCTTTATGATATTGAAATACACTCATGTACATAAATTAAGGATAATGAAGTTCAGGCAAAGAAAGAGACAGAAGCAAAACAAATTTGACTTATTTGTAAAGTCTATTTATTAAACAAAAGGTGAAGAGCAAAAAAAAAAAAAAAAAGCTATATGTTTGACATAATTAATAAAAATTGCGATTTTTACTCCCTGGAGCAAATTTAAAAAGAACCTATTTACAAAAAATTATATAACATGGTTAGTATGATGGTTAATATGGAGTATGTCTCCCGGACGATGCAATACAGGCCTTACAACGCCTAGGCATGATGAGTATCAAATTATCAATCTGATCTTGGGGAATATTACACCACTCATCAAGCAATGCCCTCCGAAGTTCCGGTTGACAGGTGGGAGGGGATTGACGGGCTGCAATTCGTCAGCCAAGCATATCTCACACATGCTCTATTGATTCAAGTCCGGTGAGTATGCTGGCCAATCCATACGGGTGGTATCCTCCAATTGAAGGCATTCGTCTACAATGTTTGCACGTGAGGACGGGCGTTGTCATCCATAAACAGAAATTCAGCACCCATGGCACCCCGAAACAAACGTACATATTGTTCCAGAATGACATCCCGATAGATGTGGCCTGTCATCGTTACACTCTGAACATGCAGGTCAGTTCTGGAACCAAGAATAATTCCTCCCCAAACGAGCCATCCTGCACCACCGTAACGGTGTCGTTCAATGGTGTTATCTTGGTGGTAACGGGTACCTGGCGCTCCCCATATGAATGTCCATCGAGAATCAGACTGCAAACGAAACCTGGACTCGTCGGAAAACATCACACATGACCACTGTTGCGGTGTCCACAATGCATGCTCTCTACTCCAGGTTAATCGCAGGTGACAGTGAGTTGCGGTAAGTGGGACACATCTGACAGGCCTACGAGCATATAGACCAATGTGCCCTAAGCGTCTGTCCACGGTCTGCCTTGAAACTGTCGTACCGGTAGCTGAAGAGAGCTGACGAGACAGGTCTGATGCTGTGCTCCGTCTGTTTCTTTCGGCAGTAACTGCTAAATACCGGTCCTCATTCGGCGTTTTAACTCGGGGTGACCTGTGCTGTAACATCTACTCACATTACCATCATCTTGGAATCGTTGCCAAAGCCTGGAGATGATACTCTGGGCGATTCCAAGTTCCTCGGATACTTCCAGCTGGGTACGTCCACATTCCAGTCGTCCGATAATTCTACCGCGTAAAAAATCATCAAATGCTTCCTCTGTGCCATAACTATGCGGTTATTGCACTGAAAGGCTTTTAAAGCGCTTGTGAACAATTTTACTTCTTTGCCACCATTTTTTTATATACCCCTCTCTTACACTCTCGTCATTGTGACGTACTATCCGCGCCATCTGGTGGTTTCCTGTAATTTGCATATTCTTCTTCAAGATGTGTGTGATAATTCTACAGGTGAAATTTCTATTTTAGAGTTCAATTTCTGTGTGATTCTGAATTATCCTTAATATGGACATGAGTGTACTTAGAATATTTAATTCATTAACAGTTTTAGTCCTGCTGGAAAGATTTATCTATTTCTAAATCTATGCAAGGTACTCTGATTAAATCTTCTCTGAATCCATTCTTTAGTCAAAGTAGTGACTGTAATGCATGTCACCAGAGAGAGATAGAACTTGTGTCGAATAGCATTTTAGTTAGACACTGCCAATGGGGTATGCACGAATCAGGCAAATAAAGTATTTTTGAATGTACCATTTTCGATTAAAATTCAGAAAAAATAAGTGATGTACTTGCGTAATTCCATCTCCTATTAGCTATTTATTGAGTTAGTTAATACACTTCCAGATGAAAATGTAAACATATTTTTCTTAAGTAGAAATTAAATTTTGATTGTATCTTATTAGTACATGTACAGTTTCATTTGATATTTTCCTCAACACAATCTTGATTAAATCATTTCGTAATCTCTCGAAATCGATTTTGGTTTGGTTTGGCGTTCTAAAGTCATCTGCTGAGCACGAGGTCTTAACAGACCAGGACCTACAGTTTAAAGTGAATTTCGAACCCCTACAAACAACCATGGCAACGCCGGGACTCGAACCCGAAACCTGTGGTACCGAGCGCTAGCCACTCGACCATTCAGGCACCTTATTTTGAATCTCAAAGCATAAAAGATAAATGTAAATAATATAACAAAAAATAAATAAAAGCCATAAAAATTACATAAAATTGAGAAATTCTTGGTATTGAAATTTAGGATTAGAATTACATACAAGCAAATCCAAGTTTTTACTTCAGTGAAAGTAATTTTGTTGATAAATAGCATTTGTTGTCAAAGATTAAATTCATTAGTTTCGAACTTAGTGTTTACTTTTATTCCTAAAGTAAGCGAAAGTTGAAAGTGCTTTAATTTTTATATTAGAAACATACTACTGTGCCCAAAAAGTAAGACCAATTATTTTTTTCTTTCAAAAACTCTTTATTTTTTCTTCCAAATTTATTTCAAGGCCTTTAAAGTAATCCCCTCCGGATATAATGCACTTATGCCAACTGTTTTTCCAATCCTCAATGCATGCTAAAAAGTCATCGGCAGGGATGACCTTCAAAACGCACGGCGATTCACGTTGAATCTCTTCAATCGACTCAAAATGGTGTCCACGTAGGGGTCTTTTGAGTTTAGGGAATAGCCAGAAGTCGCACGGGTGAATGCGGTGGTTTTGGAACGATATGGGTTTTATTTTTGGCGAAAAGGTCACGAAGAATCAATGCAGTGTGAGCTGGCGCATTCAGTGTTTTCGGTAACAATTGAGATTTGACGCGTTTGAGGCCCAAAATGGAATTGACCGATCCTTTGAAATTCCAACATCATCAGCAGGGTCTCAAATTTTAAATCGACGGTGTGCAAGCACCAAATCTTTAATTTTGGACGTGAGCTTCGTCGGTTGAGGTTGATGGTTGACCAGAGGGCTCTTCGTCTTCAACGCGTTCTCTGTCTTCTTTGAACTGTTTATACCACTTGTAAACATTTCTTTCCGATATAGGAATGCTCATCGATTGCCTTCTGCAACATTCTACATGTTTCCGCAAACAAAATTGAATGCAAGTTCTTTACTCAATTAACTCAGAAATTTCAAAAATCGCCGGAATCAGTTTGAGCGTCTCACATAGCCAAGCGTAACTCAAACACTAATGAATATTTTGACGTCAAATTTCACACAGATGTCAAGTACAGTGCCCAACCTAAAAAGAAAAAAGAAAAAAAATTAAATTCCACAGGCCTCGGTAATTTTAAATTGAAAATTGGTCTTACTTTTTGGACACAGTAGTAAACAAATAATGAGATTGTTCTCTGATTTTATATCAGTTCAGTACACCAAGCACACCAGCACTTCATCAGCACACCAACATCAACACTTTCAGTCCTTATATAAATTACGTGCAAAGATTCCTTTCTTTTAAAATTGAATTTGCGATTCGCCATAGGCAATTAAATAAAAAATTTCGAGTTTTAGAGTAGTTCTTATATAAATGTTTAATTTTCACTTTTTGTTAAATTTTTTTATTAGTATTTTAACAGTATTTGAATAAATTGAGATAAAGCAGCATCAGCTAGCATAAATATCAAAGCACCTAGTCAAGTCAAGTCCTTACATAATTATCGTGCACATATAATACATTAGCATCAGGCTTTTATTATCAAGTTGAATTTTCAATATTCAAAATCATGTGAAAACGGAATCATTGAATTGAATATCAGCTGATCATAATTACTGAATTGCCATGTTATCTAACTTTAATGTTCTTGAAATCAAATTATAAGCATCTCTACTGTCTTATTTTTAATTTTTCTTATAACAAAACTTTCAAAATAGAGCAATAAAGGTTAAATTTAATTAAGGATGGAAATTTAATAAAGGATTTTTAAATGTAGGAGTTTCCTTTTCCTTCTTTATCTTTGTGCTGAATATCGATTATTAAAATTATTAGATTTATTGTATATAAAAAAACTAACTTTGTTGACTTTAGAAGCAAAACAACTATGAAAAGTCATTCTTTTCCATATGTGAAACAAAAAATGGCTTTTCATAATTTTAAAACAATGAAAAGTCATTGTTTAGGTTACGAAAACATTTAGGAACAGCTATTTTTGGTGATTATTTTTAGGGTAGGGAATATGAATGAAAATTAAAATAAATAAATAAATTTTATATATATATATATGTTTAAAAATTATTCATTTAAATGGTACAATTAATGCTTATGTTTAATGCAACTTTATAACATTCAGTTAAAGAAAGAAATTTTATTTGTTGGGGAGGGGAAAGAGAGGGAAATTTTATTTACTGGGGTGGACACCAGAGGTAGACGTGCGAAAGGTGCTACAGATCATTTCCCTACCGTGTAAAGTGACACTGAGAAATACAGAGGGTGTTCACACATTTTTGTTCCAATTTTGAAAAAGCATACACATAAACAAATATAACAAGAATTTTATTTTTGATAACTTCAGTTTGATAGTCCTTTGTTGAACTATCATATTAAAATTTGATTTCCAAGATAAAGAGATAAATTAATATTTTTCTATTGTAGTCAGATAATCAGATAATTACACTGAAGCTTTATTAATTGCAACTGTATATTTCCCTTTTTCACGCCAAATAATTTTCATACAACAATTTGCTTATAGCCTTAGTCTGAGAAACATGTTTTGATGTTAGCCAGTGAATATCACGGGTTTTTTTTTTTTTTTTTTGCTATTATACTTAAATAAGATATTATAATTTTAGTTGCAGCTGCTATAGATGTATAATGATTTTGCGACAGGAGGGGAGGGGGCAGGTGGGATTTTCTTTAAAACCATGAGATACCAGTTGAGTTAGAATAAGAGATGTACGTACCATTGTTGTGTATGTATTTTATTACCTTTTTCCAGTTAAATGTAAATTTTGACGTGTCTTTCTTTTTTTTTATTAGTTACGTTACTTATTTTACAAGTAGAAATACTTAAACCATGCTTTTCAAATCTTTTTTTTAATAATCGAATAAGAGTATGTCTCTTTGTAAAACGAAAAAATATAGCCTTCGATTCTTTGTTTATTTTCCAGTGACATTATAAAGCAAATAATAATTTTAATGATGTAGATGATAACTAAATAACCCTATTATGAATCGATGTCCTTCAAGTTTATTTTCCTTTAAATATAATTCATAGACAAAGACAAAATTATTGAAAAAATGTCTGAACACCTGTAATACGAATAAGAAAAACGAGTTGTGTTTTTATCAAAATCGTTTGCTCAGAAATTCGTTTTATATCGAAATCCCATTTAGCAAAAATTTGAAGTGATGCCAGTTAGAAATGTGCACGCGTAAAATGTGCCAATTACAAATGCCAGAGAAATTTCCGATTTAATATTGAAACTGTATTGTATGAAACAAAATAAATTCATAACAAATATTGATTTAGGGGCAACAGGCGTACCGATTACGGAGTTTCTGTGTGGTATTCAGTACCACTAAAAACTTTTACATCATCAATTAATTAAAAATTTGAATAAAATAAATTTACTTAAATTAAGAAAAAGCAAAATAAATTTAAAAACAGATAAAATTAGAAAAACATAAAAAAACAAACAAGGAGATTATAGAGATGACAGGAGACAACATTTAAAAGACAAGGAGATAAAAAAAAAAAAAGCAAAAGCTGTCGGTACAATTAGGCGTCCGTTACTCGAAAAAATAATATTAAAATAAATTTAAAAATCATCATAACTAGGCAAGTTTAAGGAAGAATTTAATTTTGTGTATTTTGTGTAGGAATTTTGTGTATTGATGTCACATGCCCTGTTGGCAGAGTTTTTAACATAATTTTTATACATCAATTTCTCTGGCATCTTCAATTTGTATAAAAATGGAATTCCACGTTTTATTTTCCCTCTTATAAGGAACACAATAATCTTTATTATTATTTTTCTTTCTATTTGATCAATACAGTAATATTTAGGAGCAAAAGAATTTTTTTTTTGCAAAAAAAAAAAAAAAAAAAAAAAAAAAAAAAAAAAACTGAAGACAGAAATTCAAATTCAAGATTCAAATCTGCAAAAAATATATATATATACTATTATAAAATCAGAATATTTTTTAAAGGATTTTAAGATTTTCAAGATTAACAAATAGAATAAACAAACCTTAATTACACATATTAATAATTAAAAATAACAATAAAAAAGCATTTTTTTTTTTTTTTGTAATTTCACTTATCACGATTTTAGAAAAATTGAAATATACAAATTTCAGCGAAAACAAAAGTTTGTCAGAAATGGAATAATCATTTTGTAATTTTCAACATCACTGAAATCTTTATAAATCTAACCCTTTTTATAGTATTGAGTAGGAATACGTAAGGGTGTCTAAGTTCTTTAATTCTTGTTAATATGGAAACTGTACTCTAAGAGTAATCTGTGCCTTTATGGACTTATATCGAAACCGTGTTCTTAGAATATCGCATTGTTGTAAAACTGTGAGAAGTGAAAAAGTGGGTTGGCTTTATTAAAAATATAATTTTTGTTTATCTCTTTTTTGAGTGCCCCCACTAATCAATCAACTCTTTGAATCTTCAGGCAAGGAAAGTTGCTGCTGATACCCAAAAGTAGAGGTCAGTAGATAGGAGAAAATTCATGTTAACATGGAAATTTAATTTTAAGAGTAACTTGATACTTAAGTGTAACTATTTTAAGAATAACCCGCTTCCTTAAAAGAAATAAAAAATGACGCTAAAAAATACAAAAAAGTTCATAATTTTATTTCCATTTTATATTCAATGTGATAGGAGACTCAAAGAATGTAATTCAACATGTAATTTGCTATTTGTTTGAATCTGAGTTTTCAGATATCGACGTGACAAAAAATTAAACAGTGATAATTCGAAAGCTATTGTAGAGAAGAAATGGAAGGTATTAAGTTGATACCATGACTTGAGAAAATGTGCGTTGATTAACAAGCTTATCCATGGCACTAATTAAATTTGTCCATATATATATAATCTTAAATATTTATTAACTATTTCGAATAAATGTGCTTATTAAAATTTGACATAGGCAACCTTGAGGAAATCCAGATTTGAAAAAATTTGGGAACCAATGTATAATAGGAAAATTGTCCATTTAGTGGACAATGTTTCGAAACCGTGTTTTGAAAAAGCGCTTAGGATCAACAATGTTAAAAACACATTTGTTTATCACACTGTTTGATTTTCCACTTTTGTAGAAAGAAAAAAAAAAATAATAATAATAATTGCCATCCGAACCTGCAGGCAATGAAAAGTTGTTGACGACACCGGAAAGTAGGGGAGGAAGGAGGTGTTGGCAGAGAGTTGAGGGACAAAATATGAAGTATAGGTTGTCTTTTTACCCCTACACTTCTGACACTGCTTGACATTGCCCTTTGAAACCGGTTTCAACCGTGTCCAACATATCAGTTGTTTGGTGCAGCTGGACAGGTAAGACGCGATTTCACTTTCTATTTGAAACATTGCATAGTTGAAGGCTTTTTGAAAAAAAAAAAAAAAAAAAATTCGGGTTTAAATTTTTGGCTATTCGTTAAAGTGTGACTTTCTTTTTAAAAGTAAACATTGAAAAAACACTGAAAAGAAATGCATAGCTATTTCATAAACACTGTATAACTTTTAGTTCTTTATTACAAACTCATAAAGTGTTATAATCGTTTTATTAATATTTATTCAAGTCTGATTTTCATTTTTTTAAAGTGAATGTAGATAAATATTGAAAAAAAGGACGTAGATTTTTTTCTAAACACTATAAGTTGTATGCTAATTATTTTTAGTTTTATACAATTGATTCTCTTTGTAAACACACAATATTGATATCAATTAGAATATTTTTTTATTTCACAAGTTTTCATAATGAATAAAAAACTAAATATAAACAATTAAAATGAATGTTTATAATACTTTTCTACATTCTGTTGTTAATTTTTATTTTTATTGCTTTCAATAAATAAATTTATTACAAAACCCCTAAAAATGCAATTAATCATAATTTTTAATCTACATCTTGATTAATATAATCATTCTAAAATATTAATTAGTTTATCTTTTTAGTCATATTTTTTAAGCCTCAAACTAACATACAAATGAAGGAAATTTTTCAAAATATTTTTCTTTTCGTTCTATTTTTGTGGGCATTCTTAAAGGAGTTCAATAATTTCTAAAAAACTTATTTCAGTTGTACATTAAAATAAATAAATAAATAAAACTTGTTTTGGAAAGCTTAAGTATGGTGATTAATCTAACCTCTCTTTATTATTATTATACATTCATATAACCAGAAATTTAATATACAAAATTAAAAAAATAATGTTGTAAAATTGATTTAATCTAAAATGATGTGCTAACTATAAAACTGGTTTCTAAATAAAATGTGTGTTTTGTTTACTTCAACTTTAAAAGTTAATATTGTTGATTTTCTTAAATTAAAAGAATAAGTAAAGGATTACGAGAACAATTTTGGTTTATATCGATTAACACATTGAAAACATTTTATTGCAATATTTTAAATTTTATGGAACATTTAAATTTTCAATTTTTGAAATATAAAATGCATTATTAAAAAAAAACCCATAATAATTGCTTAAGTTGTATTAATGGTTCAATTTTGAAAATTTCATTCAATTTTTGCAATAAGGAATACAAAATGCCTATTTTTTAATTTTTGTTTTGTATAAGAGGACAGGAAAAAAAAAATTACGTATTTGTGTGTAATATTATAAATATTGAAAATTTATATTTGAGAAAATGTAAAACGTAGTTAAATATTAGTTATACTAAATTACGCTTTTAAATAAACAAACTTAGAAACGGTTTAACATTTTTTCTGCTTAAAAATGTCAACTTTATTAAGAGTTTATAATCATTACACGAAAATTGAATACTCTAAGCCAGTAAGAATTCGGAATAAGCATTTTGAAAATGTATAGAAAAAAAAAACCCAATTTATTTTACAAACGAATATGTTAAAAAAGATCTCGATCCAATTATAGATTAGAATTGTACTCATTATTGTGCAGACACAATACAGAAGGTATTAACATATTTTTGGATCCTTTCAGTAAAAAGGAATGAAAAAAATAAAAATGCTGAGAAATTTAATTTTTTAAAATTGATTGAGATTAATTTTTGAAATTTTGTTTCCGGCAACAAGTATTACTTGAAATGAGAAATATAATCTGCTACTTTGAAATGTTTTCTTCTGTCAACATGTCGCATGTACAGAAACTAATAAGCTTTATTTACAGCTTACAAATATTTAAAAAAAACATCAAATTCATGCCGAGGCATGTGGCTGAATAGCACAAAATGTTGTTGTGTGAAAAACACTTATCAAGAAGTAAATGAAACTCATTCGAACCCTTGATGAAGAATGGGCTTACTTAAATGATTGTGCTACAAAAAGATCTATTTATCACTGAATTTAAGGTTGTTCAAATTAGGTACAGATAATGCAAAGAAATTTTCAGTAAAGGTTTATAATTATTGTAAATTTCTTCTACACTTGAAAATTAAAAAATATAAAAAAAATCGTGTAATCAACTCATTATACTAGCCCATAATATATTTTACATCCTATATCCATAAAGAAATTTCATTTCTTTGTCCATACAACTTCCAAAGAGTAAAGTTTTATCAAAACAAAATGATCAGTCATACTTCAAAAATATACCAGTGCATTTTTGAAAAAGTTATGGCTGATACGGATTTTTACACTTATCACCAAAGCGGATTTTAACATATTCCTGACATTTCTCTTATGGACTATTGAGCCTTTTTTAAAACATTGGTGGGCTTCCACATATGTATGTCACGAACAACCCACGGATGGCTGATGAAAGGAGTGATTATAGGGGTAATCGCCATTTATTTGCATGTCGCACACGAATTCAACCAAGCAAACTGACTGTCCATGCGAGACACTCCGCTACAAAGGACATCAAGTCTCCTCGTATTTAAGGCAGTGACAGTAACACACGCCGGCAGCGGATTCGATCCTCAGACCTTTCGCACGTTAGTTGAGCACATTACCACTTGACCCACGAATCAGGCCTGTGCTGGCTTACTGAAAATAGCTCTTTCTCAGCGCAAACCTATCGCAATCTATGAACTCTGGAAAGTAATTACAGAGGAATGAGAAATTTTAAGTTTGTTTTTATTTCTGTCTTGGAAAACACGATACAGATTTATAGTCTACAAAAAGACCGACATTTAAGTAATATAAAACATTAATTTTATACGTTAATTAAATGATCGTAAAAACGTTCTGAAAATGAGTTGAAAGTTTCTGTATTTTATTTTTTTTATCGTAAATTAGATTCTTTAATGTAAGTAAAACAGATTGGTTGAAATTATTTTTGCTAGGTTTTTTTAATCAATTAGATTTTTAAATACATCGGTGTCCTCGTGTTGTATTTATGTATATCACGAACCAGTTTGCATTGGACAAAAATGATGTCTTCCTGCAGTATTTGCATGTCCTATTGCAGAAAAATTCAAAGCTTTCTCGAGGAAGTAATCATCACAGAGATAAGCCGGAGAAAGTTAACCTTGAATAAATAATATTCAGCATTATTAAATTTGTGAGTAAAAGGAATGAATTACATGCAATGTCTACAAAACACAGTTTACAAAGTTGCTAATGTGAAGGAATATTAGCTGTGCGTATTTTTTCCTTCAGATTCTATTACACTCTTAAGTTTTTCAACTGCTTAATCCACTTGAGTGTTTTTCTGAGATAGAGCTATAGGCTAATTCTTGGAAGAGGCGAAAAATCGATCGATAATAAAACTGAAAAGAATTGCATCGTTTGAAAAATGATATATTACAAAAATGCTCAAATTTAAAATTTAATACTTCAACTCCTTCAGATAATAGATAAGAAAAATATTTCATCAGCAAAAGTAACATAGGAATTAAAAGGATAAATTACTTAACTTCAAAAATGAAGTTTTCATTCCGTTACTCATCACTATCTTTGAGTAAATGAAATATACTAAAGAATTTTTAAGCTAAAACGATAGTGGATTCCTAGCGGTAGTTAAGATTGGTTGGTTAATAGCCCAAGGATCAATTTTAACCTAGCTGCACCAAACAATTTGTATTATTTTAACAAGAAGAATGGCAATTATGAATTTCCGTACTGTAAAACGATTCAATTTTTGTTTAATATGTACACTCAAACCTATTTTTATGAGATCCTTTTTTGTACCGTATATAAAAGTAACTCCATGAAATGCATATTATGAATGAAAATTAATTAAAAAATGTAATTTAAAAGAAAACAACATATAGTTGTCAAAATAATATACAAATTAAAAAGAATCTGCTCGATCATCATATTACCACAGACTAAACCGTTGCCCGAGAAT